>CM030361.1:196605235-196717735 GCA_017893485.1 Hemerocallis citrina
ATATTTATCCAACCACTCTTTCTAATGGGAGCTTTACAACGTCTACATGTGACATGTCTAAACCACCTAAGGTGACTCTCTCTTAATTTATCTTATATAGGATCTACCTTTACCATGTCTCGTATATGCTCGTTTCTAATTCTAGCCTTTCTGGTTTTACCACACATCTATCTTAGCATCCACATCTCCACTACACACATTTTTTGGACATGTTGTTTTGTTGTTGCCCAGCACTCTACTCCATACATCATTACTGGTCTAATAGCTATCATATAGAATTTTTCCTTCAACTTCAAAGGTATACGTTTTTCATGCAAAACAACACTAGCTCTTTTCCACTTAAGCCACCATATTTGGATCCTATGAATAACATATTGAAAAATCTCCATATCTCTTTGTATAATTAAGCCTAAATATCGAAAATTGTCTCTCTTAGGTATCCCCTGGCCATCAAGAATCACTACTTCCTCATTTATATTCCGAATATCGGTAAAATTATACTCCATATACTGTATTTTAGTTCTGTTTATTCTAAAGCTTCCACCTTCTAAAGTTTTTAATTTAGCATTGATTCATGCTCTAGTCTCGTCCACTAAGATGACATTATCGGCAAAAAAACATACACCAAGGCACCTCATCTTGTATTCCTCGCGTCAATTCATCTATCACCAAAGTAAAGAGGTAGAGGCCTAAAGCCGAACCTTGGTCAAAACCTACAATAATAGGGAATTCAGTACTCTCTCCTTTGGTTGTTATAATTGTGGTCATTGCCTCTTCATACATATCCTTAATCACCTCAATATACCGAATAGTTACTCTTTTGTTATTTAATACCCACAATACTACGCCATCAATAAACACCATAAGCAGCCCTTTGTTACCCCCAAATATAAGCGTCAACACCATGGAGTTTTCACACATGGATTTAAGGGTATCTACCACTAAAGTAAACAAGAGTGGTGACAAAGGGTCACCCCTGGCGCAGACCTCTTCTGTAGCAGAATGAATTGCCAGCCACACCATTTACCTTAATGATGGTCTAACTTCTGGAAAGGCATAGTTGGACCCTTCTGTTCCATCTTTCACCAAATCCAAGCAACCTAGGGTCTCAAGGACCGTGTCTCATTCAACTAAATCGTATGCTTTTTTGAAGTCAAGTTTCAAGATGTAGCTTATAGTGTTGGTCATGTAACATCAGTGGATGGTTTCTCCTTTTGTTGCTTCATAGTGAAGGATGCACCGACCCTTGATAAAGCCCATTTTGCTCCTTAACAATGATGTGATCAATGATCCCACCTAGCCTAGTGGCTAAGATCTTGGTGATGATTTTAACGTAGTTAAGAAGACATATATAAGGGGATATTACAGAATCGTCTCCTACAAGTTAAGAGGTTCCCTTTTCCCATTTCTTATTTGTGATTTACCTTATTTTTTCTTGTACTTGAATAAACTAGTATATTCATATCATTTTTTTTTCAAAATAGGAAAATAGCTTACCGGGATATTGAAAAACCACTATGCAAGGACGAAACTACCTTGATGGAATATTGAAAAACCAAAAATAAACATATGTATGATTTGAAAAAATATGTTCACAAAATTGAATTAATATAGAATTAGGTTGTCGATTTTATTTTTAAAATATGTTGCAAATTAATCACTAACAATATCTAATTTCATATAACTCGATCAGAACTACTTCGATCAGCTCGAAAAGTCATTACAATGTCATGAAAATTCTGATCCAGTAATCCAATTTCGGCCAAAACATCTTAAGAAGAATGGTTTAGAAGAGAATAAGATCGCAATGATAAAACTATTATTTTGAGATAATGATACATTTCCACTTAAGATGATTTTTTTTTTTTGGAAAGTTGGTTCAATGAATTAGAATTTTCATTATGTTCTATTATAGGGTATGTCAGTTTTAGAGTTGATTAAAGTATTAATATCGAAATAGTGATATGTGATTGAGTTCTATTGAACTAGAACATTTATATTAGTGAATGATGTGGAATTTTTATTTTTATTTTCATACTGCATATTAATACAAATATGCTTTTCAAGTAAATATTTTTCAAATCCTTTCATTTCAAAATGCTTTTAATTAAACCCATGAATATGTTTTTATTTTATTTTTATAGTTTTCCATCATAACTATTTTGCGAAACTCCTATTTTTTTTTTTTTTTGATAAAAAAAAAATAATACAGATCAGCTTTAAATAATACAGATCAGCTTTAAATCTTGGCTAAATATATACATTTTAACAAAAAGAATACTACCTGAAAAAATAAACCTAAGAAAAAAAATATATATAGGGCAAAAGTGATGAAACCCCTAACGTTTGGCAATTTAATTATGAAACCTCTCAAGCTTTTTTTTGATCAACTTACTCCCCACTAAAGTGCGTTTCTTTTTAAAAAAAATTCGAACATATGAAATGACTAATATACCTTTACATTTATCCTTCTTCTTTTGTCGGTCTTCCTTTTTATGTATTTTTACAACCACCATCCCCCTCACTTTACAACCATCTCCATACCTTGTCCCCGCCCACATCTATTATAATCTGATAATCGTTGAATGTCAACATTTCTTAATCATCTCCATTATCATTCCCGATTTGATTAAATTGTTCAACCAATGAAATCATTAATCTTCCCTCCAATCCCCAATCATCTCAAGCAATCAAACCCCCCCCCCCCCCCCCCCCCCCCTCCAAAAAAAAAAATTAATTAAAAAAATTCCTAATTTAAGAACAAGAACACCTAAACATATTTTTTTAAAAATTACTATTCAAATTTTCGCAAGGAAAAACCAGATATTTACCATTCACCATCCCCACAAGAGCGGATGAAGCTGAGAAGGGGGTCAGAGAAAATAAGCTAGTGCCAATGAAGATGAGGACAAAAATAGAGGCATAGTAGGAAGGGGATAGGAATGACATGGGGTATGCAGATGAGGAACTTGTCGTTCCATGTTCGGTTTGTGGAGCCCACCAGGTAAGTGCACGTGTAGAGATGGAGCATTGTGAGAGACAAGGGGGACTGGTGGGAGGAGGGTGGCGTAGGCATGGAGGCGGTAGAGGAGGGAGGGAGGGAGGGAGGGAGAAGGGATGAGGGTTTGTCCGAGATTTGGGTGATTTCAAGGATAATGGACGGAGTCTGAGTTCCCATTCCTCTTCTTCTTGTTGTTGTTGTTGTGGTTATTCTTCATTTCTTTTCTTTGGGGGCAGGGCCAGCTCCTGCCATGACGCAGGAGATGAGGCCACCTCGGGCCCCCAAATTCCAAAATTTCCGTATTTTTAGGGACCCCAAAGTTTTTTTTTTTTGTATTTATATACACGTAATTTGTGCTGATTTTTTTAGGGATCTAAATTTAACTTTTTTGATTTCGTTTTTTCTAAATTAGTACTTGGGGTGACTTAGTTTTGTTGGGATTGAATTTGTATGGATATTTTTTTTCTCAAATCCCTAAATCTCCATCTATTTTTTCATATATATATATATATAGAGTAATGTGAGCCTCATATTTGTATGAGGAAATTTTCCTCATACAAAGTGATTATACTTACTTGGTGGGGTCCTTATGGAAGATCCAGTCCGTCGATCATTTTTATCATGCTAATAGATGTATGTGTAGAAAAAATCAAGTGGTTTGGAGGTCATTCACCCATGCATCATGTGGGTCCAATTTGTAGTTCGATTTGTATTACTGTTGAAATCGTTCATTTTTCAATGACATGATGCATGGGTGAATGACCTCCAAACCACTTGATTTTTTCTACACATACATCCATTATTATGATAAACATGATGGACGGAGTGGATCTTCCATAAGGGCCCCACTAAGTGAGTATAATCACTTTGTATGAGGAAAATTTCCTCATACTCTATATGAGGCTCACTTTTCTCATATATATATATATATATATATATATATATATATATATATATCATTCTTTTTAGAATTGTAGCCAAAAAAAAATTCCAATAACTTTTTTTACCATTTTTTTAAAAAAAAATTCTGTATGGAGGCCCCATTTCGGGAGTTCGCCTCAGGCCCCCGTAAACTCAGGGTCGGCCCTATTTGGGGGTTCTCGATTCTTGTTTGGTTAATTAATTAAATAAGGGGGGACTGAAAATGAGAAGGAAAATAAGAACATTAAAATGAGGGTACTGTAGTCACTTCAAATACCAAAGAAAGCAGTAAAAACTGTTATAAGGATATCATATAAAAATGAGTGAAGTCATGAAACCCCCAAATGTTTCGGCCCGATATTAAGACCTTCGCCGTTAAACTTAACTCACTCAGCACCCCGCTGTTATCTCTCAATTTTCTGACGTTAAATTTTAATTGTATAATTACCTAATTACTCCTTCCTTATTCATAGGTGGAAATGTATTTTACAACAAGATTACGAAAATAAGGTTTCTACGTCAAAAATGAGAGAGATAATAGTATAATGCTAGTGAAATTTGACGTCGGAGTTTTCTTAATTTCGGATCCAAACATTGTGGAGTTCGATAATTTTACCCCTATAAAAAATAAACTACCAAATCATTGGAGGTTCCATGACCTTTGACCAAAAATATAATTTCATGAAAGACAGTACATCTTAATAATTGATATGGCTAAAAATAGGGGTTTAATCAAGACCGTCCGAATTGGGCACGAATCCTGAAGTTCAGGGGTAAAACGGTAATTTTACCTACAAAACGGGTCTGAAGCGGGTACTGGGTCTCCTTCTCGCAGATCCAATAACCCGCGAACGGATCCACCTCAACGGGGTGCGGGTTTCAACCCGCAACAAACCCGGTCCAGCGGGATAGAATTAGGGTTTCTGATTAATATTAATCAACGGCCCTGATTTATGTCTACCCTTTCACTGGGGATTAGGGATTACATTCCTTATCTATATACACAGGAATTACATGCCTAATCTGTTCCCTAAGACGCCTATAAATACCCCCCACCCATCTCCATTAAGAGGTAATCAATCTTTCACCAGTTTTTGCGCTCTCTCATAGTCTTTCAGATTACTGACTTGAGCGTCGGAGGGTGCATCGCCGGGAACAACCCCGGTGTCTCGCACTTTTTTGCAGGTCTACGGCGGGATCGACGATCGAAGCCCGACAGAACAGGTATACAGGTTTACTATTCAGTTTCCCTAAGAATCCACAAATTCATCTGTTTGTCCCCACACCAAATTTAGCGGCAACAGATTGGCGCCGTCTGTGGGAAACTAACGAATAGAGACCTCTCCTCTTCCTCGTGAACAGATCTCCTCCAGCCATGCCTCCTAGGAAAGTCAGATCGAGGGGGTCCAACCGAGGACCCAACCCTGATCAGCAGCAAGAAGTCATCCCTAATCCCACTCAGCAACAAGGGCAACTTCCCCCAACCGCGGAAGACCCGCTCCAACAGAACCTTCCCCCTCCTGATCCAAAGGGTCCTAACCCTCAGAAACAACCCCTTCATCAAGAGCATGTCTCCATCCGCAATGCCTCCACTGACTCTATGGCCTCCCATCACCCCCGAGCCTCTGGTCGCCACAATACAGCCCCTAATCGCCAGAAAGAGGATGATCTCCGCCGCCATCTAGAAGAAAAGCGGGCCCGAGAGGGAGCCTCCCACCAACACCATCCGGGCGAGCGGTCTCCTCGTCACCGGTACCACAGGTCCCCCGTCCGCAGAGGGAGAAAAGAGTCCCCCGATCATTATCGAAGAAGGCACTCTCCCGCAGGTCGGCAACAGCCCAGGAACAATGAGGCACCAATCACCCGTGCCGAGTTCCAGCAGTTCCAAGCGACCGTCCTGCAGGCTCTCAACCTCCATCAAAATCCTAATGAGCCGAAGGTGCCATCCCCTCCTCCAGTCCGAAGCCCTCACCGACGATCCCCATCTCCTCATCCTGCTCCTAGAAACTCCCGGCGTACCCCAAGTCCTCGCCGCTCCCGAAGTTACCATCGCCGCAGCCCTCGCTCTCCCTCATACGAAGACGAGTCTCGTGGCTCGGCAGATTACCGTCGGAGAGATGACACCATGAACCGCCGTCTTCATGAAGTAGAAAGATGCCTGGGTCAGATAAACCGAGAAGAGGAGCTCAGGGGGAGGACCCTACGTCCTAGCCGACCCCCTTTCTCCCGAACCATAGTGGATGCACCTGTCCCGTTCGGCTTCAAACCTCCCCAATTTGAGACATACACCGGGGAGACCGATCCAGTTGATCACATCGAAAGCTTTAAGACTCTGATGCTCCTCCATCAAGCTTCCGATGCCCTCCTATGCAAAACCTTCCCCGCCACCATCAAAGGACCAGCTCGAGAATGGTACTCTCGCCTCGCCCCTTCCTCAATATTCTCCTTCGAGCAGTTCGAAACTCTCTTCGTCACACATTTCGTAAGCAGCCGTAGGGTTGAGAAGACCAGCATTTCGTTATTGCACCTCCGTCAGAAGAAGGGGGAGAAATTGAGGGACTACGTGAAGAGGTTCACAGCTGAAGCCAGAACCATCGCATCCCTCGACCAGTCAGTTGCTACCGCAGCGTTCCAATCCAATGTCCTCAATTCCAACCTCCGCTCCTCCCTCGCCAAGAAACCACCACAGGACTTTTCCGACCTCCTCCTTCGCACTGAAAAGTATATCCGGGCCGAAGAGGCCGAGCAACAACCCAACTGGGAAGGATCTACCTCCGGGTTTAAGAGGAAAGGAGCAGAAGAAGAAGGAGCCAAGAAGCTCCAGAAGGATAATGCCGGCCAGTGCCGACCTCCCCCTAGATTTGAGAAGTTCACTCCCCTCACCACTAACATCTCCGCCATCTTCATGGAAGTCGAAAAAGAAGGGGTCTTACCTCCAGCTCCGAGGATGAACACCCCCACCAAGAGAAGAGATAGAGAGAAATGGTGCTGCTATCACCGGGACCATGGGCATGACACCAACGATTGCCGTGCTCTGAGAAACGAGATCGAAGCCCTTATCCAGAGGGGGCAGCTGGCAAAGTTTGTAAGAAAGGACCGAGCCGAACTTCCTCCCCAGCCTCGGGGGGCTAACAAGCGTCCAGAACGAGAAGAGACGCCAGACTTTGAGGAAGAGCGAGTCCTCCACCTCATCCATGGGGGTCCAATGGGGGGCTCCTCGAACTCCTCTCGGAAAGCATTTATCAGAGAAGTCAACTCAGTCCGAACCACCCCTCCTCCCAAAGGCCTCGGAGTGCCCGTCACCTTCTCTGACGAAGATCTCGAGGGTGTCCGCACCCCTCATTGTGACGCACTCGTCATCAGTCTCCACATGGCCAATTTCAAAGTGGAAAGGATCTTAGTAGATAACGGCAGCTCCGTCAACATCCTCTTCCTCGACGCTTTTAAGAGCCTAGGCTCTCCCGAGACAGACTCAAGCCTGCCGGCTACACGCTCCATGGGTTCACAGGAGTGCCGGTGACCATTGAAGGGGTGATTACCCTCGATGTCACAGCTGGCAAAACTCCTACTACCCGCACGGAGTCGATGGATTTCATGGTCGTAGATGTCCCAGTAGCCTACAATGTCATTTTGGGCCGGCCCGGTCTAGCCGCCCTTGAAGCCGTCCCTTCTGCCTATCATCTCAAAATGAAATTCCCCACCCGGGCCGGAGTAGGAGAAGTAAGGGGCAATCAGGAGCAGGCCCGCAAGTGTTATATGACCTCTACCCTCGGACCCGTCCTCTCTTTAGAAACATTGGAAATTCCCCAAGATGCCGCTCGGCCGACTTCCGAGCCGGTGGACGAATTAGAGGAGGTGCTCTTCTCGGAGCAAGAGCCGACCCACAAGTTCTTCGTTAGCAAGACCCTGCCATCCGCCTTCTACTCAGATATCGTAAAATGCATCCGAAGCAATCAAGACCTCTTCGCATGGTCAGCTGCAGACATGCCCGGTATCTCCGAAGAACTCTTGGTCCACCGCCTGAGTGTTGATCCGGGGTCCAAACCGGCTCAGAAGAAGAGGCGCAAGTTCGCCCCCGAGCGTCAGCTCGCTATCAAAGAAGAGGTAGACAAGCTGTTGAAGGCCCGATTCATACAGGAGGTAAACTACCCTGAGTGGTTGTCAAACGTAGTAATGGTGAAGAAGTCCAATGGGACGTGGAGAATTTGTATTGATTTCACCGACCTCAACAAGGCCTGCCCCAAAGATCCCTTCCCTCTGCCGAGCATCGACACTTTGATTGACGCAACCTCGGGACATGAGCTCCTCAGCTTCATGGACGCTTTCTCGGGTTACAATCAGATAAGAATGTTCCCCCCGGATATCCCGAAGACAACTTTTGTGACCGACCAAGGCCTTTATTGCTACAGAGTCATGCCATTCGACCTAAAGAATGTAGGGGCGACATACCAACGCTTCATCAACAAGGTTTTCCAGGCACAGATCGGCTGGAACATGGAAGTGTACGTCGATGACATGCTGGTGAAAAGCATCCGAGGTGTTGATCATGTGGCTGACCTCCAAGAGGCATTTGATGTTCTGAGAAAACACAATATGAGACTCAACCCGAACAAATGTGCGTTCGACGTCTCATCAGGGAAGTTCCTCGACTTTATGGTTAGCCAACGAGGAATAGAAGCAAATCCGGAGAAGATCAAGGCCATATTGGACATGGCCCCTCCTAGAAATGTCAAGGAAGTTCAAAGATTGACTGGTCACCTAGCCGCCATAGGGCGCTTTCTGTCGAAATCCGGGGAGAAGTGCCTCCCATTCTTCAAATCCCTCAAGGGGGCTAAAGGGTTTGAGTGGGGGCAGCAGCAACAAGACTCATTCGACCAGCTTAAAGCATACCTCGTCAATCCACCTCTTCTCAGTAAACCTATACCTGGCGAACCACTCTACCTCTACCTGGCAGCTTCCGAACAGACGCTTAGTGCGGTCTTAGTCAGAGAAGAAGAAAGGGCTCAGAAGCCCATTTACTACGTCAGCAAGGTGCTTCGGGACGCCGAAGATTGAGAAAATAGCCTATGCCCTGGTAATGGCCGCGAGAAAGCTTCGACCCTACTTTCAGTCCCATTCGGTGGTCGTCCTTACCGACCAGCCGCTGAAACAGGTCCTTCACAAGCCCGAGACGTCCGGTCGCCTTATGAAGTGGTCAATCGAGCTGAGCCAACATGATATAACTTATCAGCCTCGGACCGCGATCAAGGCACAGGCACTGGCCGAATTCATAGTCGAAACCACTATCCCGACTCCAGCCAAACAATGAAGGGACCACCCGTCTGGTCGGTCTATGTCGACGGGTCCTCTTATAACGAGGGAAGTGGGGCAGGGGTCATCCTGGCAGGCCCAGATGACTTTATCCTCTATTACTCCCTCCGTATAAACTTCAAAGCCTCGAACAACGAAGCCGAATACGAGGCGCTCATAGCCGGCCTTGGAATGGCCCGAAATGCAGGGGCACAATGCCTGCGGATCTTCAGCGACTCTCAGTTGGTCGTCAATCAGGTCCTCGGCGACTATGAAGCCCGTGATGACAGGATGGTTAAGTACTTGGCTAAAGTGAAAAGCCTCATGGCACTGTTCGAGGAGGCCCTCATCCATAGAATCCCCAGAGAAGAAAATGCTCAGGCCGACGCCCTATCCAAATTAGCCTCCTCTTCCCTTCAAGGCCTCGAACAAACTATTCTGATAGAAGTCCTCCTGAAGCCGAGCATAGAGGACGATGCGCTCGACTCCGTTGAAACACTACCAGTCCTCCTCGAAGACAATTGGATGAAGCCCCTTGTCGAGTTCCTAAGAGACGGACTCCTCCCCCAGGATCCGAAGGAAGCACGAAGGATAAGAACCCGAGCCGAATGTTATGTATTAATCGAAGGCATTCTATATAAATGCTCCTTCACCCAGGTAGACGGTCGGCCCTACCTAAGGTGCCTATCCCCCCGGCAAGCTGACTACGCCCTGCAAGAACTCCATGAGGGCATTGGCGGGGCTCATTCTGGCTCCAGAGCCCTAGCACGCAAAGTGTTGAACTATGGGTATTATTGGCCCACTCTCCTACGGGACGCCGAACAACACGTTCGGCAATGCAGCTCCTGCCAGAAGTACTCCGACATCCGACGCCTTCCACAAGCACCACTCACCTCCCTATCAAGTTCGATCCCCTTCGCAATGCGGGGGATGGATTTACTAGGACTGTTTCCGCCAACTCCCGGACAGCTAAAGTTTCTAGTCGTGGCAGTCGACTATTTCTTGAAATGGATAGAGGCCGAGCCCCTGGCCACAATCACCGAGCATAGGGTCGTTCAATTCTTCTGGAAAAATGTGATCTGCCGATTCGGCGTTCCCCGGGTCATAGTTACAGATAACGGAACGCAGTTCGCTGGGGCTGCCTTCCGAGCCTTATGTGAGGACCTCGCCATACAACATCGCTTCTCCTCCGTCTCACATCCCCAGTCCAATGGCCAGGCCGAAAATGCCAATCGACAGATCCTCTCAAGCATCAAGAAAAGACTAGACAAGTGCTCCAAGGGCTTGTGGGTCGATCAGCTGCCCAACGTGCTATGGAACTACCGCACCATGAAGCGGACCCCAACAGGCGAGAGCCCGTTTAATCTCACCTATGGGTCCGAGGCTCTCATTCCCCTAGAAGTCGGGATACCCTCTCCTCGTTTGGTAGCCTTTGAAGAAGAGCAGAATGCCAGAGAGCTCAGAGCCAGCCTAGACTTGATAGACGAAATCTGAGAAAGAGCTGCTATACGGCAACAAAGTTACCAAAGAAGAATTGAGCTCGCCTACAACAAAAGAGTCCGCCCAACGGACCTCAAAGAAGGGGACCTGGTCCTCCGAAAATTGGCCATCTCGTTCTCCGGACAGAAAAGCAAACTGGCCCCGAATTGGGAGGGACCATACAAAATCTCAAAAGTGATCCGCCCCGGTGCGTACAAGCTAGAAGATTTTGAAGGCAGAGAAATTCCCAGGACTTGGAATGCCGACCATCTTTTGAAATACCAAGAGAAGGCAACTACGCCTCTCTAAGTAACTCGAGATGTCGAACCATTCCCTTCCTGTTACTAGTAGTGATTTTTTCCTTATTTTTTCATTGTAATAACGGCTAGCAACTTTAGAAGCAGCCGATCATTGGATATTAATAAATAAAGTTTTTCATATTTTTGATACTGTCTGCCTTTAATTCTTTAACCTCACGATGGTTCGGAGTACAGCACTCGGCTCGACTCTTCTTCCTCGGCTCGTCCATAGACAAGCCAGAAGTAGATCGCCGTTCGAAATTGCTCCTGCAGTCGTTGAATGGATCGGAGTCCAACACTTGGCTCGATTCTACTTCGCAAGTTCGCCCCTAAGCGGACTAGAAGTACCATTCGGAACTGCTCCCACATCCCTTAAACTAATCTCACGATGGTTCGGAGTCCAGCACTCGGCTCGACTCTTCTTCCTCGGCTCGTCCGTAGACGAGCCGGAAGTAGATCGCCGTTCGAAATTGCTCCTGCAGCCGTTGAATGGATCGGAGTCCAACACTTGGCTCGATTCTACTTCGCGAGTTTGCTCCTAAGCGGACTAGAGGTAGCTCGCCATTCGGAACTGCTCCCACATCCCTCAAACTAATCTCACGATGGTTCGGAGTCCAGCACTCGGCTCGACTCTTCTTCCTCGGCTCGTCCATAGACGAGCCAGAAGTAGATCGCCATTCGAAATTGCTCCTGCAGCCGTTGAATGGATCGGAGTCCAACACTTGGCTCGATTCTACTTCGCGAGTTCGCTCCTAAGCGGACTAGAGGTAGCTCGCCATTCGGAACTGGTCCCACATCCCTTAAACTAATCTCACGATGGTTCGGAGTCCAGCACTCGGCTCGACTCATCTTCCTCGGCTCGTCCATAGACGAGCCGGAAGTAGATCGCCATTCGAAATTGCTCCTGCAGCCGTTGAATGGATCGGAGTCCAACACTTGGCTCGATTCTACTTCGCAAGTTCGCTCCTAAGCGGGCTAGAAGTAGCTTGCCATTCGGAACTGCTCCCACATCCCTTTGACTGATCTAACGATCGGGTCTCTTTTATGGCTCGACCCTATCTCCACCGGCTCGTCCTCAAAACGGGCCGGAGTTAGATGGCCATCCCCACCTGCCCCGCGACTGTCGAGCCGAGCAGACGAGGTACCGACCCTCGTATATGGCAAAAAAACCTCCCGAGACGAAACCACCGTCAGATCATCTCAGAAAGTGTGCTAGGACGTGATGAGCAGATCTCATTCAGCCACGTGTCCACAAAACGACAAGATAGTGTTTTCTTGGAAACTGGACCCGCCTCAAGATTCGTGCAAACATCAGACGGCTCTGATCGCTTCACTTCGCTCAGCAGAAGTCACCCCGGCCTTCAAGCTACGATCAGGCCAAGTGGGCACAATTGAGAAACAACTGCGCCTTAGCAGCCGAACCGAGCCGCACCTGAAGGGACCGGGCAAGGTTCAGAAGCACAGCAAAAGAGAAAGTTTCGAGGCCAAGGTGTTCGGCGATGCGAACACCTACCTCGCAACTCGTTTCGACCCTACCCTAGTTAGCGTGAGTAGAGCACAAATAAGAAGACAATAGAGAACAGTTCGGATAAAACAACTCCAATTCTATTAATAACTTGGACAAAATTACAAAATGGACGACAACAACAAAAGCTTGCAAATGGGTTACAACGACAAGACACGACCCGTCTGCTACCTCCGAGGAAGAGGTATGCTCCAGTTCAATGACACTTGGGGTCGGCACTTCTTGACCTCCGAGCTCGAAACCAGTCCAACGAACCGAGACGCCTCCTCGCCGCTGACCCTGACAGTCGCTCCAACCGAAGCGCCGCTTGAGGACACCGCTACACTGCTCTGGGCGTCGGCTGCTGACTTGCCTACGATAGGGGTCCGGCTCGCCGCTTGATAGAATGTGATCCCTCGCTCGATCTCTTCGCGAGTGCACGAGGTGCTCCGGACGTTAGCCCTCACCGGCTGAGGCTTGAGCCGAGCAACCTCTTCCTCCAATTCGACGATCCGATCCTTCAGTGTGTCATCCTTTACTATCACTTTAAACCGAGGAAGTTTTGCCGAACCGGGGTACTCAGCACTGTCGGATATAACGCGGCGCAAGTGGGTCACTTCGATACTCTTGTCGACCGTCACCCTTTGCAGCTCTTCCACCTTCTTCGCAAAGCCATCTCGTTCCACTGAAACTCGCGCCAGTTTCTCTTCCTTAGCGGATAGCTCGGCCTCGACTATCCGTAGATGGTGCAGCTCGGCCAAAGCCTCACTATGCCTAATCTCTAAGTTGTGAAGTATCCTCCTCGTCAAGTGAACCTCACCCTCGAGACGATCCTCCCGAGATCGCTTAAACAACTCGAGCCGATCAGCCGAGGTGATAGGGGTCTGCTCGGCAATCTGAAACGAGAAAGGGATAGCATTGAAATACTACACTACCGAACCAAACACTTAGACAAATTTCGGAGTCAAAATATTTTTCATTCATTAAAAGCGGTGGCCAGTCCGCAAAAGGCATTACAATGCTCGGAAGAAAAAACAAAACGAAAACTACAAAAATTTAACAAGGGGATCAAGGGTCCACCTGCGTCGCCGCTTCGACCACGGGCGCATTAACAGATGGCCCCTCGATCGGGCCGTCCACCACCGGTCGGTCGGTCTCCCCCTTCTCGTCTTCGTCTTCGGCTTCGTCGCCTTCGCCTTCCTCCCCCTCGTCGCCTGAAGGCGACCCTGGCCACAGGCGGTAGCCGACCCGCTCGAAGCCAGGGATCCGTTCTTGGACATGGTCGAGCGCCGTTTGATAAGACCGCTCCATGTTCTCGGCCATGTGCTTCTTTGCCTCGGCCTCGACCTCCTTCTCCACCTCGGCCCTGATCTTCGTCGCCAAAGCCTTCTTCTCCGCCTTCTCTTTGGCCAAGGCCTTCGTCGCCGCAGCCAGCTCCTCGGCGGCCTTGGCAGCCTTGGCAGACTCCGCCTCGAATCGCTCCTTAGCCTTCCCCAAGTCCGCCTTGAGATCGGCGACCCGGACTTCCAGGGCCTCGACTCGCCTCTGCTCGGCCTCAAGTTCCTTGACCGCCCGGACCTTCGCCAACCGGTCTTTGTCGCTCGCCGCCTTCAACTCCTTCTCCTGCTCGGTGAACGTCTCGAGGAGATGGCCGAAGTGACAGGTAGCCTGCGAAGACAACATCGAAGCGCGCTAAACAAACTGGGCAGTAAACTTGAAAAAAAAAATAGCAACAAGAAACTTACCGAGACAAGTGACCGAGCCACCTCGTAGGTGTCGTCGCCCACCGTCCCCGCTCTTAGCGCGGCTCGATCCTTCAGGGTCGTCAAGTGCTTGACAACCTGTACTGACATTTGCGAATTGCCGAGGAACCCGTCATGGTTCTTCATTCGCCAATTCAGCACGAACAGCTGCTTGTGCTGCTCGGTCAGAATCTCCTCGGCATCCCTGGTCAGCGGTGGTGCCTCGATCGACAGTGCCGCGTTTACGTCGAAGGCCCCCTCAATCACGCCGGGGGCCACAGGAGACGAGGGCTCCTCAACAACAACAACCTCCGAGGGCGCGTCAACAGTCGGAGGGGGCGGGGTGATGGTCGAGGCGACCGTGGGCGGCAGAGTCGACGAGGCAGCCGCGGCAGCTCTCTTCCTCTTCCTACCCCCGACCAACTTCGACCTATCGGCCATCATGGAGTTGAAGTCGATCTTCATTGCTTCTGCATCAAAAAAAAAAATGGACAAGCAAATTAGCGAGACGAACTAAAAACTTGAAAGAAAAACGAAAATAAATGAGATGTCAGGAGCATACTCGGGTCGATGGGGCTTAGGCCGGACCCGAACAACACCTCCTCCGTCAACTCCCTCCAACTCAACAGCGGAAGAGCCATTAGCTTCCTCGCCACCTCCTCCTCGGCCTCGGACAAAACAGGGTCGGCCCGCGCGAATTTCGGCACCTCCACTTTCCACCGGGTCGGAATAGGCCGAATCGCCTCGCCCCTTATTATAAAATATTTTTCTTTCCAACCCTTAATTGAGTCAGGGTTTTCTATAATCCTAACACCCTTCCTCGGCCCCAAGTAGTATCGATACTCCGTCTTGTGCTGCCTATTTATCCGATACATTCCTCGGAAGACCGTTAGATCCGGCTCTACTTCGGCTCTGTAGCACTGAAGCAAGAAGGCGTTCACGTGACGCCACGTGTTCGGCATGAATTAGGTCGGCGCGAGGCAGAACTAGCCGAGGATCTCAAGGATGAAGGGGTGCAGCGGGAAACGTAGCCCGGCATTCAAGGAGTCGACGTCGAACATGCACATATCCGATGACGGTAGCTTGGAATTCGCTCGCATCCCGGGACCCGGGAGGATCAGTTTGTACTCCGGAGGGATGGCGAAGGCCTTTCTGACCCGAAGCAGATCCTTCTCGGACAACAACGAAATGAACTCGTCGGCTTCGGTGGGAAGGGCTGGGTTAGGTTCCTCGACGATCTTAGACTTCCCATAGATCGCCTTCTCCAGCAGGTTACCCTTGTACTGCCTGACCCCCGAATGCCCGGACAGGACAGAAGGATATCGTCCCATCTCGGGGGCTTGCTTCGGATTCTCCACAATCACCGCCACTACGGGAGATTGGGTCTCCACCCTCCTCTTTTTCTTCTCCTGCCTCGTCTCGGCTACAGACGGTTCGGCGACATGCTTTCCCTTTCTCCGGATCTCCGCCCTCCTCCTCTCCTCGGCACCTTCATCGCCCGAAGACGAGGCCCCACTCCCCGAGTTCACTCAAGACATCTCTAGAAAACTTATTTAGACTAAGTGAACTGACCTTTTGAAGTGACGTTCACGGTCGGAGTGCTCTCGCCGGAAATCGCCTGGCCCACGTGACAGCTAACGGCAACGCCTTGGAGAGAAAATCGCCGCTAGCAGAGAACTTAGAGATCGAAAGTGAAAGCTTGAGAGTAAAAAGTAAGAAATGAGCTTGAGAGTGAGGGCGAAAGCTTATAACCCCTAACAAGTTGGGCCTCCTTGGGAAACGCAAAAAGCCCACTAAGAAGCCAAAGCGACAAGCGGAGAAGTGGCAACGTTACGAGAAATAAAAACTCTTCAAATCACTAAGTCACAACTCGGCCATCGGTCTGCCGAGCCGAGCTATCGAACAGCCCGGCTGGGCAACCGAGCTACTGCCCACCTTCGAAACATCCAACTCAGCACCTCGGCCAAACAGCCCTGATGTGCCGAGCCGAGATGACGAGGTACCGACCCTCGTATATGGAGAAAAATCGTCCCGAGGCGAAGTCACCGTCGGATCTCTCCAAAATTTGCGACAGAATTTGATCGACGGTTCAGATCGTGCCACGCCCACAAAACGACAAGATAATATTTTCTCGTGATCTGAACCCCATCCTCGTGATGCGCGCCATGATGAACGGCCCAGATCCGACCATGCGTATCTTCTGAGCTGCCTGCCATCGGCTTGCCCAGCCGAGCTACCGAACAGCTCAGCCGAGCAGCCGAGCTACTAGGCACGGAAAGGAGGAACCCTCAAGACGTTTCCCCCAAAACAGACAACTCAGCACCTCGGCCAAACAGCCCTGATGTGCCGAGCCGAGATGATGAGGTACCGACCCTCGTATATGGAGAAAAATCGTCCCGAGGCGAAGTCACCGTCGGATCTCTCCAAAATTCGCGACAGAATTTGATGGACGGTTCAGATCGTGCCACGCCCACAAAACGACAAGATAACGTTTTCTCGTGATCTGAACCCCATCCTCGTGATGCGCGACATGATGAACGGCCCAGATCCGGCCACGCGTATCTTCCGAGCTGCCTGCCATCGGCTTGCCCAGCCGAGCTACCGAACAGCTCAGCTGAGCAGCCGAGCTACTAGGCACGGAAAGGAGGAACCCTCAAGACGTTTCCCCCAAAACAGACAACTCAACACCTCGGCCAAACAGCCCTGATGTGCCGAGCCGAGATGACAAGGTACCGACCCTCGTTTATGGAGAAAAATCGTCCCAAGGCGAAGTCACCGTTGGATCTCTCCAAAATTCGCGACAGAATTTGATGGACGGTTCAGATCGTGCCACGCCCACAAAACGACAAGATAACGTTTTCTCGTGGTCTGAACCCCATCCTCGTGATGCGCGCCATGATGAACGGCCCAGATCCGGCCACGCGTATCTTCCGAGCTGCCTGCCATCGGCTTGCCCAGCCGAGCTACCGAACAGATCAGCCGAGCAGCCGAGCTACTAGGCACGGAAAGGAGGAACCCTCAAGATGTTTCCTCCAAAACAGACAACTCAGCACCTCGGCCAAACAACCCTGATGTGCCGAGCCGAGATGACGAGGTACCGACCCTCGTATTTGGAGAAAAATCGTCCCGAGGCGAAGTCACCGTCGGATCTCTCCAAAATTCGCGACAGAATTTGATGGACGGTTCAGATCGTGCCACACCCACAAAATGACAAGATAACGTTTTCTCGTGATCTGAACCCCATCCTCGTGATGCGCGACATGATGAACGGCCCAGATGATGCCACGTACCTCGGATTCATCAAGCCGAAGCGCTGACCCTCCGAGCCGAGGTGCCTGGGTACCGACCCTCGTATATGGCAAAAAATCACGCCGACCCATATCAGCCGTTGGATCTTGTGAAAAAGCGCGCTCGTCATGATGGACGGCCCAGATTTGGCCATGTCCACTAAACGACAAGATAGCATTTTATGGAGATCCACGCTGAAATAGACAGCCCAGATGATGCCACGTACCTCGGATTCATCAAGCCGAAGCGCTGACCCTCCGAACCGAGGTGCTGGTTCTCGAGGTACCAAGCCGAGACGAGGTACCGAGGTACCGACCCTCGTATACGGCAGAAAAACTCGCCGAGGAGCAGAGACCGTCTGATCACTCCGAAACTCGCGCTCTGCCCTGATCAAGGGCTCTGATGACGCCACGTCATAAATAAATATTAAAAAATCAATTTTTATTTATTTAAATCATTTTATTTATCTAAAAAATAGCAAAAATTTGCTAAAAAATCGGGAAAATTAGCTAAAAATTCTAGGAAATAATTGAAAATTCGGGGGACATTTTTGAGCCTCCGAACGAACAATTATTGCCTAGGATGTACGGCTAAAACCCCCGAACGACTAGCTAACGCATCGCAAAATTAGATAAATAGTCTGAAAAGATAGATAAAAACTTGATATACCACAGGACTTCAAGAAAGAAGAAAGAATTACCTTACCATCCACTTCGGGATTCAAAAACACCCATTCGGACTTCGATACAACTCCTCTAGCCACTAAAACAGTCAAACTACTCCTCAAAGACTAATTCTCCTCAGCCTTTAGGAGTGGGGGGCTCGTGATATGGCTAAAAATAAGGGTTTAATCAAGACCGTCCGAATTGGGCACGAATCCTGAAGTTCAGGGGTAAAACGGTAATTTTACCTACAAAACGGGTCTGAAGCGGGTACTGGGTCTCCTTCTCGCATATCCAATAACCCGCGAATGGATCCACCTCAACGGGGTGCGGGTTTCAACCCGCAACAAACCCGGTCTAGCGGGATAGAATTAGGGTTTCTGATTTATATTAATCAACGGCCCTAATTCATGTCTACCCTTTCACTGGGGATTAGGGATTACATTCCTTATCTATATACACTGGAATTACATGCCTAATCTGTTCCCTAAGACGCCTATAAATACCCCCCACCCATCTCCATTAAGAGGTAATCAATCTTTCACCAGTTTTTGCGCTCTCTCATAGTCTTTCAGATTACTGACTTGAGCGTCGGAGGGTGCGTCGCCGGGAACAACCCCGGTGTCTCGCACTTTTTTGCAAGTCTACGGCGGGATCGACGATCGAAGCCCGACGGAACAGGTATACAGGTTTACTATTCAGTTTCCCTAAGAATCCACAAATTCATCTGTTTGCCCCCACACCAAATTTAGCGGCAACAATAATAAACACCAAACTTATATCTAAAATACCACAATTTCATCAAGAAATTTGTGCATTTGTTGAAAATGATACAACTTTTTAACAAAAGCAATAACACAAAACAGTTTTTTCCAGGGGATTTGCAAGATACTCCCCCCGTTTCAAAATATAAGTCATTCCTATTTTTTTTTTTTCATAATAGTCACTTTAGGCTTTCGATGAGATGTCTAATCATTCTTAAATGTTTATGAATTAATCTTTATATGAGATTTCCAATTTTACCCTTTTCTTTATTTGTAAGAGAAATAATAAAAAATTATAGAGGATGGCAAATAGAATATTGTACAATTGAATACTCATTTATGAGCATCAAAAACCAAAAATGTATAATACTTTTACTCAATCCTAGGTTGTTTTATAATACTTGTGGTGTACAAACATAGAATGACTTATATTTTGAAACAAAGGGGTTAGTGAAACACTGTCCAACCAGGGCTCACAATCAAATTTCCCCTATTCTTATGAATGGCAGACTAGGGGTAGTTTCAGGGCCCGTTAAGCACGTGATCGACCTGGCCCAGCCCGGCCAAAACCCGGGACAAACCGGCCCCGACCCCTCCAAGCTTGCGGTCTTGGTCGGGCCCCACATCCACACTCGAAAGCCAGCCTCGGCCCGGCCCGTGAGCGGCCTGGCCCGGTCCATTCAGGGCTAAACAACGGGCCAACCGTTGGTTGGGTTTTATTTTTTGATTTATTTTTTGACTTTTTTAAATTAAAAAATTGGATTTACATAATTACCCAAATACCCCTCAACGACTTTATACCAGCTAATATTTTTAGGTATTTTAGGATCTAAAAATATACATAATCTATATACAACCCCCTTTCATTCATTTTTCTTCACAAATTCACTCAATTCTCTCAACACTCTCAACTCTCTCAACAAATTGTGGAATCAACATCAACAACAATCAACAACTCTCTCAACTCTCTCACCTCTCTCAAGACTCGAGTGATCTTCAACAATCGACAACAACCTCTCAACTCTCTCTACTCTCATTCTTCAATCTATACTCATACAATATTTTTGTATTTGTTTAATTTTTAAAAATAGCATTGTTCTCATCTCTTTCTATTTATTAGATTGTAGTAGTTAATATATTACTAGTTCATAATTTAAATTTTGTGTTTTATTGAACTCCTTCTTTTTGGATTTTCTTTTTTGGTAAACATACACTAGTTCATCTCTTATTTTTTGTTGTTTTATTGAACTCTTCCTTCTTCTTTTTTAGATTTTGTTTATTAACATACACTAGTTCATACACTACAAACCACACAGGCTTTCCCGGCATTTTTTTTGGCTATCCCTGCGTTTATAAATGCTGGTATAGACCGTAGCGGCGTATCTAAAAACATCGCCAGCAACACCGTTATAGCGAGCATCAGGACAGATATAGGGTCTATCCCGACGTGTTTGATAAACACCGCTATAGCCTATATCTATCCCGACATTTCATTGAAAAAATGCCGTTACAGAGCTTTCGCCAGGGGAAAATGGAAAATGTCATCTATCCCGGCGTTTTTGGTCAAAAATGCCGGGATAGGTTATTATTTTGTTTAAAAAATACGCCCCTATACCGGCATTTTTGTTCAAAAATGCCGGGATAGATAGGTAATTTTTTATTTTTATTTTTTTAACTTTAAATCATTTTTTATGAAAAATTATCCTACATAAAATAAAATTCATATATATGTTATAAAACAACATAGAATTCATGCAAAAGAACACTTAAAGATCTACATTGGAATTCCAGAAATGATTTCATGAATTCCATAAATTTCAATCCAGACAATGTATCCACATAATATAGTTTTAAGAAATTTCAATTCATGAGCTTCTCTTTAAGTAATGTGAAGCATATAGCAGAAGATGTATCCACCTAATATAGTTTTCTTTACTTAGTTGAAATCAACATTACCAAAAGTCCTCATCAATTATGTGATATAGTAGTAATGACTATTGACAGACAGAGAACAAGCCGCTTGAATCCATGATCTTTGCTTGTTAGGCATGGATAGTATATTGTGGTGATAAGATATCAAAATTCAGACATAACTGGCTAATTTTTTTTAGTTATATTTACTAGGAGTTCAGAAAAATATTACAGAACTATTTGCACAAGTCATATTTATTTTTGCATAACAGTACAAAATTTCTTTTCCTAGGACATTCTAAAACACTCCAAAAGCAATAAGTTTAAGATCCGAGTGCAGTATTGAATCTAAAATGGTACACTGATCTTCTTCATGCAAGTGTCAATGTATACTGCGGAAGGAGTATACATGGTTATCTTAAATTGTACAGTGATCGAGAATAGTTATGTTTGTTTATGTACTAAATTTGTTCTTCAGAACAAAAAAACTCCTGTTTATTGAATCTAAAAGTATATAGTCACATAACCATTAAGTATCTAGTTAAAATTGACAACCAGAAAAAATCATTTACATAAAACTTTGAATATGATAATTCCACCAACTCCAAATATACTTGCATGAAATTGACAACGAAATTACGAAATAAATATAATTACTTATACATTTACAAATTCAGTTACTGTTGAACTATGTGGCTTCAAGCCAAAAAGACTAGCATCTGATTATTTGGCTCACTAATGAATCAGGATGAGATGAGGATGAGGCTGACCATTGATACTTTCACGAAGAATATCTCAACATAACAATGACATATACAGGGAAAGAATAGGGTGAAGAAAATTCCTATCAACCAAATTCTTCATATATAATTAGTTTGTGTTTAATCAGACCAGCCTGTAAAATCCTCACAAGTGTCCATTTCAAACCGGCCAAAATGTGTGATAAAGTGAAGAAGGGGACAACTAAGATGACCAAATCAAGAAGATGGATATTAATAGAAAGGAAAAAAAAGACAAGGAATGAAATGACCATTCATGAGCATCTCTTTAAATAATTGTGGAGAAGATAACAATTACAGATGATGTTTCACCTAATATAGTAGGCCATTTTTGTTGCAGTATACCCCAAATAAATAAGGATTTGCTTATTAGATTTAAAAATCTTTTATTTTAGTTATGCAATTATTTAGTTTATAATTTTTATTCATATTAACTACGAAACACTATTTAAGATTTAATTTTAGTTATTTGAAATATATCTTTGTAAGCTTATTTATGGGCCAGCAATTTAATTAATGAAATAGTTGAATTTGAGAAAAAGAATTGATGCCTAGTGCTTTAGGCTGCATGTCATGGCTATGTGCCAATATCCTCCCCCCTCTCTAAACTTCTCTTCTTTACCTAACGCTCAAAATCCCCTTTAGATTCCCTTTCTTCCCTAGTTGTCCCTTCTTTCACTGTCAATGACAGTATGACACACAGGCATGGAAATTTTATAGATAGTAGTATATGGAAAGAAGTTTTATGTCTGGTCTGAGCAGTTACTGACAAGGCTTCATGATAAAAGAGGTTGTGCTTTGCATTCAGCAATATCAGCAAGTTTACCCCCAACCTTTTGAACAAAAAGAATTAGCAATTACTATAAGCGCAAGCAGAAATAAGTGAATATTGAACCAGAATAAATAGATATGAGCTTCTAGAAATAAAAGCATAAGATATAAGATGAACTAAAGACTACAGAATATTCTTAAATATGACCATTGTAATAGTAAACCACATGATTTAAAGCTAACAAGGCTATAAAGCACCAACAAGAAGGTAAGAAGTTTATGAGTTCAGCAAAAGAAATTAAGAGATTTATCTTGAATAAGTAACTTACAACCTAAAAGAAAGAGCAGTACCTTGAGTAAGCAAATCACTCAGGGCATCTCCATCATAGTTCTTACAAGCCCAGACATATCCACCATCACTTTTAATTGCATAAGCCACCATATCATCAATAAGCCGATGCTCATACCTAGCTCGATGATATTAACTTTGTAAATTAGTATGAGTAATTCAAGTGTTAGGAAAAAGAAAATCAATTAAAGGTTTCCATAAAAAAACCTACCATATCAAATGTTCGTCGAATTTTTGCTTCCATTTCTCCTCATATACCTCCTGAAATAAGTCCTTGAACCTGAAACAATTTCAGACTTATTAGCAGCTACTATAAATTCCCAAACCAGCTAAATTTGAAATTTTGTGCAGAGAAGGAGATTTAAGATGTTATTAGAATAGTATATTCGATACATCCTAGGTTTAAAAATGGCGATTGACAGTTTGAATTCAACATACATCCCAGTCCTTCACCCATTGAAAAAAGAAGACAGTTAGACAAAGGCAAGAAACAAATGCATTCAGAAGAGTAATGATAATTGTACACAGAACACATACGGTACTATTTTATGGAACCCCAAATCTCCCCCTAGTTTGGGGGAATTTGGGGGAATTTGGGGATTTAAGGGAACCCCAATAAGAGGCTAATATATGCGTAGACTGATGTATTATTAGAATAATAATAATACATAGAGACTAGTATGTGCGTAGACTGATGACCATATCTCACGGATCATGGATCTGAGATATCAAATCTTCACATGGATACATTTCAGAGTAATAATGTACTGGACTGACCAATCATGAGAACATTGCATGGATCATTATGTGAGTGTCATAAGCGGTTCTCACAGTGACCATAGTGTACGAAGTCCTTTGACCTGAAGTCACTACGGTTCCCTTGATGAGAAGTTATATATTTTAATGTCGTCAAACGTTGTCTATAATAAGGTGATTATGAAGTCAACTATTGGATATACTACAAATCATGCAGAAAGATGTGAGTGACTTAGATAGGATTTGTCCCTCTTACATAACAGGAGCCATATTTACGGGCCCTATGATTGAGGGAGACTGCAATATGCTTGGCTATGCTCAAATGAGTCAATATGAGATATTGAGCTCATTTGTTTTAGTAAGTCTACTCGGACATCAAGAAACCAAGATTGAACTATACAAGGGTGACACGCCCTATGCTTTGTGGTCAATTAGATATATGGACAAAATGACTAGACTACATGGTAACATTGGTCACGGATATGTTATGTCAAATCACTGGCATTCCCGTTAATTGAGTAGGAGTGATGTATTGCTAAATACCGCTCACTGTTTGTAACATTAGAATATGTTTTAGTATTACTGTCAATGTAATGGGAACTTATAGGGTCACACACTTAGAATGGATCGAAGTTGGATTTAAATTCATGAGATGAATTTAATTAGGAATCCTAGTAAGACTTAGACTCCTTATATGGTTAAGTAATTAATTAGATTAAATGAGCCAATTAAAGTTCAAAAGCCCACACACGAATCTGACCCAAGACAGATTGGGAGCCCAACGGCCTCATTACTCTCTTAGGGTTGATTTTCTACATCTATATATATGTTATGAATTTGTGGAAAAGAAATAGTTAAGAAAAACCCTAGTCATCACAGAAATTTGGAGAAAGAGAGAGATATCGTGAGGAAGATCCCTTTCCCGCAGCTATCATCGCGGTGTGAGGGAAACCTTGATTTGACATTTGTGTGGATACCGTAGAGGAACCACAATATTTTAGTGTTGTGATCGGCATACTGTGACAGCAGATCCATCTTTAAGGTATAACTTCGAAACACGATTTATGATTTTCGCATAGATCCATAGCAAAGTTTCGATATTTTTTTTGTCCTCGAAACCTAACAGTGTATAACATGTCATTGGATAGATTTTGATTTGGTAACTCCAAAAGATGATTATCTCATTCGGATTTGTTAGGTACCCACATAAGGGTGAGATAACTGCGACACACATCACCGATGCATTTAATAATTTTAGTATTATGATAAAGGTTTTGCTATTTGTTTTGATAATGCCTCTAAGGCAATTAATAGTTTAAAAATTACTTTAAATCCTATAGAACCCGATTATTTTCATGTTATGTGTGCTTGTTGTATTTGAAATCATTGTGTACATGACGCACTAAAATATGGACACGATAAGATTAGTGCAATGAGAGATCGTGTTAATTTATTACTTTGAGTGGTCCAAGATATAAAGCATTTCATGATTGGTGTCAACTTAGGGAATTGTATTTAAACATTTTCTTTAAAATGTTAGATATCATTGGAATTCTACATATGATCTCTTAAATATAATTCTACATTATTTTACTCATTTAAAAAAATTTGGTGTTGCAATGGGTATACAAGATTGTATGATAGATGATGATTTTGGTTTTTTAGTGATTGTTTGTTTGAATTTTTAGAACCTTTTAATTATGTAACTTTACAATTTTTGAAAATATATTTAATGCTGCTTGTTTTTTAGTGTGGGAGCAACAGATAATGTGAGTTCTTTCGAGGAAGATGAAACTCAGATCTCAGCCTCTGTTCTGACTCTATTGTGAGGTTGATGTGGTGGATGTGGTGGATTTAGATGGCTCGTCGGACACCTGCAAAAAATTCTGAGACACCAGAAGGACTCCGGCAACAAATCCTCCGACGCTCAAGTCAATAACCAGAGTATTAAGGAAAGCTAAAATGGTCAAATTGTGATTACCTGGTTACTACAAAAATGGGGATGTATTTATAGGCATAAAAACCTGTTTAGGGGAGGTTTTCGGGTCCCCTGATTAGGGGGTGCACCCGGCCCACACTGAGTTGTACCTGGGTAATGGGTTCATAGTAGGTCTCAGGAGGAGAAGTGGGATGACTTTGAGATTCATGCTAGGATCAAGCGATGCCGACCGTTCCCTAATTTTACCCTCATTATAAGCCACCCACTCTTGGAGGAGACATCTTGGTCTCCTTCGAAGAGTAATTGATCTAGGAAAGGTATCGATTAGACGATGGCGATCTGTGTGCGTCTAGACAGTGGGTACCCTACTGCGGTGTGGATTGGCGGGATGGAGCATACCCTATCCAGGTTCTTCGCAGGGTCAGCCTTGGATGCCCTTGTCATGCCCCGCTTCCCAAAAATACGGAACACAAGCACGTGACATTGGCTAAGTGAATGACTTGTGTCATCCATAAGTTGTTTACCCATTCAACTCAACAATAATAACAATACAAAACAATTGCATAGGCAATAATAATAACCACATGAACAATAATACTTGGAATAAAATAATATGAAATATTCAAATACAATAATCCAATATTTGGAAACAAATAATAATATCTGGGTCATAAGCCCAATACAATAATAAATCCAAACACAATAATAATAAGTCTCAATACCATAAGTCCAATGCAATAACATTCAATTATAAAGCAATAATTTTTTAGAAAGCTGGTTCTCCAATTCCTGCAGATAATTCTCCTTCAACACCTATGAACACTTCATCTAAAAAGAGAAGAAAAATTGTCCTTATAGCAAGTCATGGACAGCAAGTAGAGAAAGTAAGGAACAATGGAATAACGATGTAACAATCAATTCAATAGATCAATAGGAATCAAAAACATAGGACAATAACAATAATCAATATCATTAATAATCAATGTAATGGTATAAACAAAGATTCAATATTCGATAACAATGTTCAATGGTCGATGTCAATACCACTTAGACAATATTCGATATCAATAGAAATAATGATGTACAATATGCAATGTCGATGTTGTACCAATTCTTAAGTCTATTAATCCTTTTAATCCTAACTAATGCACGTACTACTGCATCCTATTCTATAGATTCGATGCATACAAACAATGTCGTTTACACTTAAGTGGTAGATTCTATAAATCATATATACGGTATGATAACATTATTTGCAGCATTGGTGCACACTGGTCGGCACAATAACAATAAAAAAATACACGATGAATTGGGATACTGTAGTTAATAATCCAACAATAAATCGATAACAATAACACTAGCCAACACACATTATTTTGGGAAACATGGCCCACACTTCCGAGTACAGTCACTATATCATCAACTACTCCTGCCAATTCCTTAAACCCCGGCTTGTTAATTATTTTATCAATGCAACAATATATTATGCAATTTAGAGACATAAGATGAACGATAGTAACAATTGAGGAACAATAGGATGATAAATTTGGATAAGACGATTAGAATGATGACAACAACACATTAGGATCATGCAATGCAACAAATACACTTCAATTCATGCAATACAATGATATAAGTATAATTATATTAAGAAAACTGGAAAACGAATTTCGGGACAGCAAGAGGTCACTGTACAAAAACCAGTTTTCCTGCTGCTACAGAAATCGAAAACTGAAACCATCAGAAATACTGAAAACTAGACTTCCACACGATTCCAAAGCATATTTAAAATACTCGACAATAGTAGCTAGGTCAAACACAACATTCTTTACACGTTATATGTTCAGGCAGAAAATCAATATCAAGTTGTTATATTTTTAGAATCAACAAAAACTCAATTATAAATTCATCAAAATTATTCTTTAGACTCCTGAACATGTTAACTAACATTCTGAAAATTATCAGAGTATTATTCTAACATTAACTTAGCCTTTTAATAGAAAACATACCTGAATCTGATATTCTGGAAATAAAACACAGCAGTAGTAAAATAATCATAGCTTTTGCAATACAACTCGGAATTCAGCGATTCAAGATGTTTTGGAAACTAGAAACATGGGTCTACAACTCTTATTCAAAAAGTTATTTATTTTGAGATCAAATACTGGGTCAAAAACGACATGAAAAATACACACAGTAAGTAACATACAGATTTTTGATGTATTTGATAAAATAAAGTGATTTAAACATGATAGGTATCAATACTATAGTCGATAAATCTTATAATCAGCATGATGGGTGTGATGGCATGATAAAAACAACTAAGAATACACACATACACTATTGTAACAATAACCAAACATCAATTGATCAAATAACATACCACCTAGCAATTATTTCTACAATACATTAATTGTGTTGTGATGGTACGAATAACCCTATCATGAACACTACATGAATACATGAAAGATTCAATTTTTGGAGTTAACAATGGTACGAAGTCGATGATATTTGGGTTAGCTCGTGTAAACCCTTAATATACTCAACGAAAAGAGAAGAACAATATACGATACGATGAACGATTGGATCTACTTGCAAGAATTTCAATAAAAACTGGAATTTGATACAAGATTCAATTCAAGAAGAAAAGTGACTTGCCTTATACACGATAAATTTAAATACCAAAGGATAACGGGATGAGAATTCCGGAGCAACAAACCCACGAGAAAATACGTGCAAATTACATGCACAAAGAAACTCAAGAAACAACAGCAAAAGAGACAGCAGCGGCAATAGTAACGGCGACCTCGACTTTGGGTTTCGACGGCGACGTCGTTGGCTGACATCGGCGGTGGGACTGGGGAGGACAGCAGTGTGCGACTGGTCTGCTATCGTCGACGGGGAAGGGAGCAGCAATTGGTGGTCGGGATTGGGGGTTGCTGTCATGAAAAAAGAGGGGCAGTCGAAGGGTGATCGGGTGGCACTGGGTGGAGGCGTCGCTAGGGACTGGGCGGCACCAGAGGTGAGGTTGAGGAAGGTGAATAGGGTTTGGGCAGGAAACGGTGGCAGACATTGGGAGAGAGAGGAGAAAGTAGAAAGAGACGACGACTAGAGTTTAGGGTTTGTATTTTTATGTTTTTAGGGTTTGCAATAGGATTGTATTTATAGAGTGCAATTAGGTTGTTGGGTTAATGGGTTAGGATCCAATAATAATTGTTTTGGGTCTATAAATAATTGCAATTGTGTTTTGGGTTCAATAAGAGATGGATTTAAAGACAATAGGGTTCAAATAAAATACCCACAATAATATAGAAATGGGATCAACAATAAAATAACTCAACAAGGAGAACAACAGAAATTCATGAACAAAATTGATTAAGATGATCAAGAAAAATAGAGTATTTTATTCATTGCAAATAAAATATTACAATAAAAAGGGAAAAAATAAAAAACGGAAATGGTAGTTACAGCCCTATTGAGGGCGTGATGGTCGAGAGGCCCAGCGAAGTGAGGATCGGCTTTGGTTTCCACGCCAAAGGCACGGTGGAATTGAGGCCTTGAGGGAGGTCCTCATGAAGGTCAGCCTTGGATGCCACGTTGAGGGTGTGGCAAAATTGAACCGTTATGAAGCTCTGTGTGGGAGTCAGCCTCAGATATCACGCCAAGGACACGATGAAATTGAAGCCTTGTGAAGCTCCACATTGGAGTCGACCTCAGATGTCATGCCGAGGGTATGACAAATTGAGGCTTTGTGAAGCTCTTCATGGGAGTCGGCATCGGATGTCATGCCGAGGACACGGTAAAATTGAAGCCTTGAGAAAGCTCCTCGTAGGAGTCAGCCTCAGATGTTACGTCGAGGGTGTGGGAAATTGAAGCCTTGGGAAAGCTCCCCATGGGAGTCAGCTACGGATGCCACACCGAGGGCACGGCAATATTGAAGCCTTGTGGAAGCCCCCATAGGAGTCAGCTTCGGATGCCACGTCGAGGGCACGGTAAAATTGAAGCCTTGTGCAAGCCCCTCATGGGAGCCGACTTTGGATGTCACGCTGAAGGCACAGAAAAATTAAAATCTTGAGAAAGCTTCTCAAGGGAGTTGCCCTCGGTTGCCACGACGAGGGTAAGGCAAAATTGAAGTCTTGTGAAATCTCCTCATAGGAGTCGGCCTCGGATGTCACGTCGAGAGCACGGTGAAATTGAGGTATTGGGAAAGCTCCACGTGGGTGTTAGCCTCGGATGTCATGCCGAGGGTGTGGCAAAATTGCGGTCTTGTAAAAGCTCCTCAAGGGAGTCGGCATCGGATGTCACGTCGAGGGTACGGCAAAATTGAGGCCTTGAGAAAGCACCCCATGGGAGTCAGCCTCATATGCCACACCGAGGGCACAGTGAAATTGAAGCCTCATGAAAGCCCCCCGTGGGAGTCGGCTTCGATGCCATGCCGAGGGCACAGCAAAGTTGATGCCTTGTGAAAGCTAGGGTCTAGTTGTCATGTGGCACTGTCTCCCAAGCGACGTTTCACCTCCATTCGCGGTTATCGAGGGGGTGTCACGTGTCTTGTCTATTGAGAAGTTACTTCTCCTTATATAAGTCTTCATCCCACACTCCATCCGGGACCACTTTCTCTTTCTTCGCAACAAACTTTCTGAGTTCATCAAACATGCCTACCAGCCAATCCAGCAGCTCGGCCTCATCTTCGGGAGATAGTGGATCTTCATCTTCCGGAGCTTCTACTTGTTCTTCATCGAGGACCTACAAGGCCAAACAAAAACTCTCGTAAGCCCATACCAGAGGAGGTCAACATCGAGAGAATGAGTACCGAGGTGGGTGGCCCCGACATGTCATGGAGGGAACCATTGTTGAGGTCGTTGAGGTTGCGAGTGAAGGTTAGGAGATGGTGGATGCGGGGACCCAAGAGAAGACCCTTTTGGTGCTGGTGAAGGCAGAAGAAGAGTGGGTAGAGAGTTATAGCATCCCAGGCCGCGATGAGGGTGAAACTGCAGGAACCTCCTCTGTACGAAGAGTGAGGGTCATTGCCTCGGATAACATCATGAGCCCCCCCCCCCCCCCCCCCCCGGTCACCGTCTTGCCAAGCGGAGGAGGCAGGATCTCTCCCCTGACAAGGAGTAGGCGCTGATGCGCTACTGTAACACTCCTCTATTTTATAATTTCAAAATAATCATCGGTATTTCTTTTATTGTGGGTATATATTATTGTTATTGTTATTATTATGAATAAATGTACAATTTTATCTTATTTATATTCCTTAATTTATTTATTCATTTGGTGGAGCGGATTTTATTAAAATTTATTGCAAAAAGAGAACTAGAAGGACCTAAAAGTAATTAAAAAGTCAAAGAGGGGTGCATATTTAATTTTTTCCACCTTTTCTTCTTCTTCCCCTTCCTTTCGTCAAACCGCAACCCCTTCTCACTTCCGAAATTCACTTTTGGCCGAAACCCAATCTCAAGCCTAGGGTTTTTCAATTTTCATTAAATCTCCACCTATTTTCAAATAATTTTTTGGGGTTTTCATTAATTGAAAGGTGCTCTTCAATGTGGTGGTATTGGTTTTTAGAGAAAGCTTCGAGAAGGTATATCAATTTTTAACTTTAGTTATGGGATTGTATGATTTTCATTTCTTTTCATAAAAATCATAGTAGAAAGTAGTTTAGAGTATGTAGAACATACTAGAGGTGAAAGATTTCAATTTCTTTGGTAATAATATAGAAATTTTATTAAACCTAGGGTTGGAGTTTAGGAAGGGTATAGAGAATTGCATTTATTGAATTCTAATAATTATTTTGGATGATGTAAACTATTTTGGGATAATTTAGGAGTATTTATGATAAATTTTAACAATTGTTTGATAATTATTAGGAATCTTCCCGGTATCGAAAAATATTGAAAATAAAGTTTATTGGTTTAAAAATAAAATAATTATGGGAAAATATTTATAAACATTAGACTTTATTCCCGAGATGCTCATATGAGTTAATTTTGGAATATAGACATTAATTTGGGGTATTTTACCCTTAAAATATAAAATGTTGATTAGAACTCCTCTGATCGATGGGTAAAATTTGGGGTTGGCTATAATACTAGAGAACTTTTGATTTGATATGATTATGTAGGTTGTATATGATGTGTGAATATGTTTGATGTGCATTCGGGGGATAGATAATGTGCATTTTGAGTAAATGGTTTATGGGTTCGATAATTTTCGTAATAGGTGCCAAAAGTGAAGTTTAATTGGCGACCGGGCGAGCGAGGAGTATCTTCTTTCTGGTTCGTCCAGTGAGTATGATTGTACCAGGTATACCTTAGGTTGTGATGAAATTTTAAACTGATTTGATGTGATTTGTGTTGGTTATAGCCGGATAAAGATATACTAGAAAATACAGAATTTTAATAAATTGAAGATTGTGCTATATGGTGAATTTGCATGATTTGGATTATTTGGTGTATTTGGGATATATATTGCGTATGTATATGGTAATATGAAGTAAATGGGAGTTTGATATATGTATAATATGCAAGTGATAAATAGAATGATATATATTTATGGGTGATAAGGAGAGGTGATATGATAAATGGTGAAATTGATGAATTGGTACATGTATGATATAGAGATGCATGAGGTGAAATTAATGTGTGATAACATGATGTAATAAACTAAATAATACGGTATACTCACAATATCTGAGGATGTGACAAAATAAATAATATTGTGCATTCACGGTAAGTAATAATATGATGTAGTAAGTCTTATAAATTATATAACCTGGTGTATGCAAATGTGTGATATAATGAGAAGATAAATAATATAGTGAACACCGAATATGTGTTAATATGTTAAGATAAAAGATGAGATGATATGTGATAATAAAATCTATATAATAAAACACAAAGAAAGCTATCAAGTGGCTCTCCTTCAATCTCCCAAAAATCAAAGGTCCAGATCTAACTTCACAAAACATATTTTCCCTCCCAAAAGTTTCCCTCCAAAACTCAAATTCAAATCTCCCACCCAAAACAACTCCTATATTTATTTTTTTTATAAAAATTCTCTCTCTCTCTCTCTCTCTCCCTCCCTCTTCTATTCAAAAAATTTAAGAAAATAAAATTTTTTAAAATTTTTAAATAAAAAAAAAATTTAAAATAAAAAAATAAAAAAATATTTCAAAAAAAAATTAAAAATTAAAAATTTTTAAAATAATTCAAAAATAATATGTTTTTTGCTCTATGTTTGCTGGTGTTAATTTGCTGGACCTCAAAAATTATTTTATATGATAAAACAAGGTGTACCATTCTGAAAACGTGCCGTAGGCACGTGTCAACGGGCAAACCTAGTGAGATAATAATTCTCATGGTAAATGTCAAAGATGTGACAAGTTATTGAAATGAAAGATGAGATGCTATGTGGTGATGATATGAGATGAAAAGATGAAATAAAAATGATAATAACAAATAAATTTTGTTGACCAGTACCTACAGAAATCCTGGGGTTTTGGGCTAGACCTCCTAATACCCAAGGACTGGCTTGGGCTGCGTGGTTATTCCCCAAAATATGTTTGGGGTGCGAGTTTTCATCGCCCAAGCTATCGGCTTGAGGCCCGGTTATTACCCAGCTTGTCTAGGGTGCGTGATTATTACCCAGGCTATCGGCCTTGGGGTGCGTGTTTTCCTCGCTGGCTTCGGCTGGGTGGAAGTACCCAAGTTCTACTTGGGGTTCGTGTTTCTCTCGCTGGCATAGGCTGGGAGGAAAATGTAGCCTCGGATGCGTAAGACCCCGAGGGGCAGAGGTCCGCGTGTTTACTGGGCTATCGGCTTTCAGTATAGTGGGATACTGTGGCTCACTGGTCGACAAATCAATAAAATGAATAAATGTAAAATGAAAGGAGAATGAGATAGCAAAGAAAACATGTGAAATGAAATGAGAATGAGATAGTAAAGAAAGCATGTGAAATGAAATGAGAATGAGATAGTAAATAAAGTGTATGATATGAAATGAATATGAGAAAGTATAGAAGTGTATAATACGAAATGAGAATAAAAAAGTAAAGGAAGTGTGTGTGTGAATTAATATGAATAAAATGAAGAAATTGTATTATGGAAAAAGAATATGAGGAGTAAAGAAAGTGGTCTGTATGATATAATATTATATAAACAAAAAGTAAAGTTATATATGATATTAGTATGATGCATAAAGTGATGTGTGTTAAGTGAGGAATATGGGAATGATTTTAAAACTAAAGATAAGTGTGATATGAGTTAATATAAGTTGATATGTCTTGAAATTGTGTCGAGGAACTACTCGCCCGCTATGTCCATGGAAATGGTGGGAACTACCTACGGAGGCACACCTTCAAGATAATGAGAGTGGTTATGGATATGTAGATGGGTGCAGATTCAAAAGAGTACTTTAGTGCAAAGTCACTTTTATGATGTTTTATATTCAAATTTCAGGTTAACTTAATTATCTAGATATTTGTAAGTTCTTTCAATTTTATTTATATAGTTTAATTTATGCTGAGATAGTAAATTATACTCACACCAGACATGGCTAACTCCTGTTGTTTTCTGGGGGTTAGGGGAGTCTCTCCCTGAGGGTGGACGACCCTAACTCCCCTACAGGTTTTGATAGCAGCGAGGTGAGATAGTTGTTGAGGTTTTGTAGTTATACTTTGCTCGTATCATATGGGATATATATATATATATATATATATATATATATATATATATAATGTGAATATGGGTATAGGGTGATGTATTATTTTGTATTACGGGACATTATGTGCATAACTGCAAGGTATAATGATATATATAGTGTTGTGATGAATTCTGAAATTCCGTACCCACCTCGTTGTGGAGTATTGGGGTCTGTGGTTGGTTTTTGAAAGGTTTATCTAATGTTTTACTAAAAATCATTTATGTTTTCAAAAGAATTTTTGGTTTTTAATTCATATCTTGCTTGTTATGAAGAATTATGCCCCCAGAACCGTATTTATTATGGCCTGTGTGGTGTTGAATGACTTGGCCTAAGGAGGATTGAATTATATTATAGGTACCATGATTTTTGTAATTGTTTGCAGAATTCCGTAAGAAATTGCTGCGAAAGGGCTAATATTTCAGGGGAAACTCTGCCGAAATTTTTAATAAAAATCTATGAGTATTTTTCTATGTAAGAAATGATGTAAATGAGTAATAGATTAAGTTAGTAAACATTTGAATAAGGAATGGTAAAAAAAATTGGGGTGTTACAGCTACCGAAACAATCCTGCAGGTTGTGTGTCTTCTCGAGTTTGGCATCACCTGTCTTCGTCAAACAAGCCAAAGACAGAAGATGATGAGATCCAAAACATCTTGCTGGATAGTGACCTTGTCGTTATTCGAGAGAGTTCCTTATACCCGCGGAGTACGCTTTAATACTCCTGAAGTTGGGCCTTCGTCCCACCGACTAGCTGGCGGACAAGTTTTGTACGTTTCCTCTGGATGCTTTTTCCTCAGGACTGCATCTGCCCCACCACCTGTTCATCAAGCAGGTTCTCCGATGGGTAGGAATGAGCCCGATGCAGTACGCGCCGAACTCGTGGAAGCAGTTGACGAGCTTCATCATGCTCAACCAGAGAAAGGGCATCCCTCTAAGCTTCAGGTACTTCCGAGCGAGCTTAGGTTTGAGTGCACTTCCGAGGAGCTCCTATCGGTGGTATATCATCCACGGATCCAAGTTGTGCGTGGTTTTCAACCACCCATACTCCATAAAGGATTAGAGGAAGAAGTACTTTATCGTTTATAGCCTAAGGCCCTGGGACATACTGACCTCCTGGTCAGAAACACCGGCTCCGAAGGAACCCCTAAAGCTTGAGGAGCTCTCCAAAGAGGAAAGGGTGGAGTTTGGCATGTTGTTCAATGATAACCTGAGCATCGACTGGTCCAGGGTGACGGAGATGTCGCTGGCAGTCAGCGAGTTGAGTCCTTATGTTCCAGTAGGTTTCTTCCCCTTGTATTTTTCTATTGGCATTTGAGGCTCCGCCTTGATACTCTTCTTTTGTAGCCTCAGAAGATGATGATGTTGAAGCACTTTTGGCTGTTCCGGTGGCATAGCGAGCAGCTGAGGATAAGGGAAATGGGGATATGTCACCGAGTCCAAGAGGGTCCCCGAAGGGGGGTCCCAAGAAAATGAAGGGGACGAGAACCCTGGCTGTCCAGGACCCAGAGGATTCTTCCCGAGCGGAGCCGAGTGAGAGATCCCTCTGAGCCCAAGAACTGAAGGAGTTCTTGGTGCCGCCGGTCCATCCGATCTTGGAGGAGATCATCCATAATAAGGCCCCGAAGACCTTCGCTCCCGACTGGCCGGTGAAGCTTGTCGACTCCATTATGGACTCTCGGATGGCCATCGAGGTGGTGAACAATATTGCGCCTTTAAGGGACTGAAAGGCCCTTGCAAAGGAGATGTTCAGCTCAACGTACCTATGATATTCTCAGCACTCGGTAGTAGTAAGTGCTCGTTCTGGAGCGTTTATACCCTTTAATCGGTATATCACTAGTTTCCCTTCCGTTACAAGCCACTCTTTACAAGAGCTAGCTGATGTTGTAGTATGAATATGACTTGGATACTGTCGAACATCATGTCCAGCGGTATCAGATGAAGTGGCAGGATGAAAAGTCGCGCCGCGGAGTTAGAAAAGAGGGTGAAAGAGTTGGAGGCAGAGGTCGACAATGTAGCCGGTCAAATCGCGTGAGGCCAGGAGAATGGCTATGAGCGAGCCCTTCAGCATGTTAAGGACAGGCATCCTTATGTCGACCTTGAGGGCCTCTGCTATGACCCGGAACTGGGCCTTGCGCGCACACCACTGACGCTGAAGGAGATCCCTCTTGCGTTGGCGATTCGGGTGGGGTTGAACCCCTTCAGTCTCCTCCTCGAGAGGTCACCCCTTAACTTGTAGTTTTTTTTGTTCCTAATTTTGTATACGCCGGACACGGACTGGCCATCGCATACTGTAAAGTTTTGTCTAAATGATAATTCACGACTGGTCATGACTGTTTATTTCGTGTCTGAGTTGCGGTGCACCTTGTTGAGCAAGTCATAGAACGTGGAGCTCGGGGGGAGGAACTCGAGGGTGAGGTTTGCTCACTTCAAAGTAAGCTGGGTCAAGCCGAGGAGATGATTGCCTGCCTTCGCAAGGAGGCGGCTGATCGGGAAGGGGTCTTTAGTTTTCACATCAGTCAATCGCAAGAGGTGGCTCGAGAGTTGGCTCGCCTGAAGGAATTTCCCGATGCTGACATAGCCCTTGCGCTTGTCGACGCTGTAACACCCCACAAAATTGTGTCGTTACAATTTTGCAGCACACGTGTTACATACATGTATTTTGTATTGTTACCAAAAATATCTGTAACATATTTTAATACATATATCCTACGTATTTTGTATTTTGATTGTTTATATATATTTTTGTTCTCTCGAAATTCATCTTTTCCTATTTTGAGCCAACTCAAGTATATTATTGTACGTGCGATGCACGTTTTTTCAATACATGTGTTGACTATATTTTTTTAAAATATAAAATTAATAAAGGGGTATATTAAATTTTATTTATGTCTAAATTAAATACATGGACTAGATTGAAATAAACCACATTATGTTTAATTAAACTTATTTTTAAACTAATGAGAAATGTTACTTCATTTTTAATAATTGTACTTATTTTTTATGCACAAAATGTAAAGATACCCCCCCCCCCCCCCCCCCCCACACACACACACACACACAAAACATTTGTTGACCAGTCAATTTGAATTGGAGGGAGAATTGGAATAAGTCATGAGATTTTTTAAATAATGAAGTGGATGGGATGGTTATGAAAGAATCATGGGTGGTTGTGTAACTCCTCATCATCATTTTCTTTATATGCTAGCCAGCCAAGGTTGGAAAGTAAGTTTTCATTTCTTTTGTACACAAATATTTCGGTGGGTTGGAGTTGAGGAGAAGAAGGCTTTTGGAGATCCTTGTTTGCAAAGAGTTCATCATTTGGGCGAGCGTTCCTTAACTTTCTAATTTATTCTTGTTAAAATTGCATGCTAGATAATCTATATAAATTGAGTGTTCATGCTTAGATTATGTGTTGATTGTTGTTAGATTATGTGTTGTTAGTTAATTGCGTGAAAGTATGACATAACTAACTTAGAAACGTTTTTATGGTTGTTGTCCTGAGTTTTAATATCACTTCAAAAATTCATTTCTTTTTATCTAGAATGAATCTGAAGCTAAAATATTTATATGAGTATCCTGTATATGTCAAGAATATCTCCTAAAAATCTCATAATTTTTTGATATCGTTTGGTATTTTAATAAAATCCGAACTTAGGACCGGTTGAAAGTTTAGCTAGTTTTCTGGAAATTTGCATAATGTCCGGATTATGATCAATTCAGCATCTTATATGCATCTTTTTGAGGAAAATCAAAACTATGAATTTGAAGTAGACTCGTTAACCTTTCTTTAGAGTCTAAGAAATCAAATATCCATGAATAATGTGATTTTAGGTGATTTTTATAAGTAGCAAGAGCTGCAGTTTCTGGAATCTGAACCTACTTGTTTTGCAAATAAATTTAGACGAAGTTACTGAGAATAAATTTAGATGTTCTTAAATACAATGTTGTATTAGACTCATTTAGGTTTCACATAAAACTAAGAAATGTAATTTCTATATGTATCTTAATTTATATGATTTTTTGCAAGACCATTGAGTTGTTGTCCAAAGATAGTTGAACATTCAAATAGTGGATTCTATATATATGTTGTTACCTCGAAAATAAGTTGATAGAGAAATAGCCTTGGAGTATTGGTTAGTGCATGTGGCTTAGGACCTTTGAGATTGCATGTTTGAGTCTTGGTGAGCTCGAATTTGGTTGTATTTACTGTTTTTGAGTATATTAGAAATATAAATTGATTTTTGGGGAAATATTTTGTTAGTAATTTGTACAAATATTTTTGGATTAATTTCTCCACTTAGATAAAGGGTTAAACACTTATTTGGTGATTGGAATTGAAGAATTTGAATAGTGATTAATTTAAAGGATATTAGTATTTTGGAGAATTAATATTTGATGGAAATTGGTACAAATGTTTTGGATTAATTTCCATATTTGAATGAACAATTTTAGTACAGATTTGATAATTAGATTTGAAACATTAGAACAGAGATGTTGATTGAATTGAGGCGTTAGAAGTCGTATTGTAACAGTTTGGAATATTTTATCTAGTTATTTAAGAATGACTAGTTGGATGGAATGAATAAGAGATAATTTGAGTATATGAATAAATTGAATTTTAATGATTATAAAAGAGGTTATGGACAAACTAGAAAGTTTATGAATTTTGGAATGTGTGGATTCTAGAGGTAGAGCGAGACCCAGAGTACCGGCAAATTTGTGGTTATGAAAGTTTGAAAAGTGGCCAATATGGGCTAATATTCTCGTGTGTTGGTTTAAATCTGGTAGGAGAGTAAGCTAGCTCTAGGTGATATTATTTATGTTTGAACTTAAGGGCAGGTACTAGAAAAGAAGATGTGATAAAGCTTGGGCAAACGTGAATAGGATGGCTCTATATAGTCGGATGGTGAATTTTTGAAACTATAGTTACAATCGGGCGGTGGATTCCGGAACTGTGATTGTCATGCGGAGGAGATGAGTCTCAATTTTTTCTAGGACTATGAATGATCGGGCGGTGGATTCTGGGATTATGAATAGTTGGGCAGAAGGAAGACGAATCATCAGTATTCCGGGCTAGAGCGACGCTTACAGGATGTTTGCACAATGAGGGTTCTGTATAGTCGGGCGGTGGATTCCGGGACTGAAACCATTACTCATGGGATGTCTAACCATGTCTTTTGTCACCATTATAGTATTTCATGGTCAGGGATAAAACCTTACAATGAGGAGTACGTTAAGGGCTTGCCCTCGGACCTATGTAGTATGGGATGCATAGAATCTGAACAAGTGTGCATTAGTATGCATTGTATGCATTTGTTGCTTTCTTAAGTACTTGTTTTATGCCATTGTTTTATGCCTTTTGATTTCTGTTTAATGGCATACACTTATACATTTAGACTAGATTCACTTTCTATTTTTATTCATCTTTGTCGTTATTGCTTTTGTTTTATGCATCAAGTTTGTGATTGTTAAAGTTGAGGATCTCTTAGTTATAGCATTGCGTCAATTGCATTCAACTGACGTGCTCACAGTCCTCAAGTTTTGCAGGACTCGGATTAGCGAGCAGCGTGGCCATGAGTTTGGTGTCGAAGGATGTTGTAAGATTGAAGATTTTTTATGATATAACTTATATTTTATACTTAAATTTTCGCTGTGTAATGTAAAGAATAACATTGTAATGAAAAAGATTTAAATTTCTTGTATTTTTGTACGAAATTGAAGTAAAGATCCTGGTTGTGCTACAAATTACCAATGTTCGAAATGCGGGGCGCGCGGGCCCTTACGTCTCTTCAGTGGTCAGTCTTCGGACTCCATCCTTAGACAAATGCTCATGGAGAAAGACTTTGAGATCTTCCGACTAAGGACCGGAATAAGGGAGGTGAGTCAAGTGTCGCCATTTACAGTCCGTTCTCAAAGATGGCGCCTTACCCCGAGATCTGCTCGAGAGTTGGGGATCTGAGGGATGCCCAAAGTGGAGTAGCGGGACCGATCAGCGTAGCTAGTGTGCGATGTTTGGAGGTGCTCCTTCTGGACGTTGGCCCCTTGACCACTGAATCAATACCTCTTAAACTGGGACTAGACGACGACCATGAGGGCCAGAACCTAGTGCCCTGAAGTTGTGATTTTGTTGTAATTGTGTGAATGTAATCACTTTGCTTTCGGTCTATAATGAAGATGCTTCGGTGAAAAACCTTTTTGTCTCCCCCTTTTCTTTTGCGAGTGAGCTTGTTGATGAGTTAACGCTTGAAATCCCTATGGGGGTTCGGCCCCAATAGCTATGCCGAGGGGGTAAAACTCCCTTTTTGGTATTCGGCCTCGAAAGTCGTGCCGAAGGGAGGGAACTCCCCCTTTGAGGCACAGGCTTGAAAGCAAGGCCGAGATTGTAGGAATTCCTCTTTTGAAGCTCTGCCTCAGTTTTCACTCCGAGGACGGGGTGAATTGGCAGTGCCTTGAACTTTCTTCATGATTCTCAGTATCAGATGCCGCTCCGAGGTGGAGGAAGCTTGTACTTGGCTCTTGCTCGCAATTGCACGTGTGATCATGCCCTTGTTGTGGTAATCGATGTCCCACTTCTATATACACAACCTTAGTTGTTGGTCATATTCATCCGCTCTCCTTCCACTTCCATTTTTCTAACTACGTGGTTGTCCAACTGAGACTACTGAAGATGGTGAACCCTGAGCTCACAAAAGTGTAGCGCATGGAGATAAGGGCTGAGAAGGCTCGGGAGGCAGAGGAGGAAGCGAGGATGAAGACTGGAACTGATGTCAAGGTTCCCGAGGGGGAGACCTCACAGAAACGATCACCTCTAGAAGTGGCGGAGATTCCGGCCAAGAAGGCGAAAGAGGCGGAGCTTCCAAAGTCTAATATGGTTAGATCGACCATCAAGAAGGAGGGGAAAAGACCCCACCCATCGCCTACATCTGGTGCCCATCCCAAACCCCCCTTATCGGAGAAGGTATGGGTTCCCTTGTGGTCCATGAAGGAGACGAAAGTCTCCGCAAGCCGAACTGATGCATTGGAGATGGTCTCTGATCTCCCCACTCCTCGCGACCTTATCGATTTTGAGGTCCAGACCGAGGAGGAGATTTTTGCCGGTTGGGCGCAGGCTTCGGTTATGGTAAACATTTTCCATCCATGCCGTAATTACTACTCTGGTACTTGGCTAAGCGCATCTCGACGATTGTGTGCAGGCGACCATTCATGGGACCGAACTGAAAAGGAAATGGGACCAGCTTTAGCAGAGCATGCAGAGCGCAGAGGCTACCGAGGCTGAACTCCTCTCGAGGGCCAGTGACCATCGGGAGTGCATAGGAAAGCTAAAGGTGTACCTGGCCAAGGAAAGAGAGGCTCGAGTGGAACTCGCGAAGGATAGGGATCAACTGATCTCAAAGAAGGGGACTTGGCAGGCAGAGGCGGCAAGGTTGAAAAAAGAGTATGATGTGGCCCTGGCCGAGATTGTGGAGGCTGAGATTATGGAGCGCCCTTAAAGATGTTGAGGTGAAGCACCCTGGGATCGATCTTGGAGACCTTCCCTCAGAGTCGGACGATGAGAGGTTCGACTCCAAGGTTGGGGAGGATTTGGTGAACCATTCTATCATCCACATTCCTCAAGTTGAGGAGGAGGTCACTGTCCTCGATGTAGAGAGTTAGGTCACCTGTATTTTTACCATTTTGGGAACTGGCCACTGCGTTTGTACTTGTTTGTGTGATAAATAAACTAGTTTGTCTTCTGATTTTCGAACTGTTGATTCTTTGCCTTAGATCATCGAACCATCTGCTCGAAATTAGAGGTCCGCCTCGTAATTCCTCTTGTTACTGTCAGTCAGCTCAGGTGATCACGTGGCCCTACTTGCATCATGTTCCATGGCAATTGCGGTCGCTGTTGATCTCGTGAGTTGGGTGCTGACCGCAATTAAGTGTTTGAATCTCCGTAGAGGGCAAGGTGAAGCCTTATAAGGGCTCATGAGGGTCAGTCTCGGATACCATGCTGGGGGCGTAGGTTGAGGCCTACGAGAACTCATGAGATTGGCCTTAGATCATATGCCGAGGAGTCTACCTGAGCCTCGCCAGCCACGTGATGTGGAAGGTGCTTTCTTGCATCACTGGTTGATGCATTCAATGCACCTAGGAAGTTGTAGCATCGCCCACAGTAAATGCGGGCAGTTGGGGAGCTTTTCGTGGCGTCTATAAAGTCCTTGCTGGTGGATGGGAGATTCACACCTTTTTCTCAATCTCATTCTCGACTTGCTATGTCTTGGCGTTCGGCGAGGCCTATAATTTACAGCCCCAAGATTCGTCCGTAGATCGAAGGTGGTGGGGAAGTGGCGAGAGGGATTAGGCTCGACCCCACCGGGATCGGTGTTTTGTCGGGGGACCGTTCCTCGTCCCGAATTTTGAGATCTGAAGCATTTCCCACTGGGTCCCGGGGGGCAACTATGTTGCTCTATTCTTTCCCTTTGGTACTTGGTGGGGCCTTCTCGGCTAGGATCCCTCGTGCGGATGTTGCTGCTTCACCGAGGCTCGGAGAGGAGAGCAATACTCCTTCTTCGGGTCAGTAGTGGTATCCCGAATTCCGAGATCTGATGTCCCTAGTCGGGGGCAGGGATGAGAGTTCCCTTCCTCAGAGAGAACTCTCCCCACATGAGAGAGTTACCATAGGGGCCATGCATGCACGATGCCTTCTTTTTTGGCACGATGAGTCAATTCCATGTATGGTGCTGTCGCCCGGCCTAGCCTGGCAGACTCCCTTCATCATCATCGCTTTTCATCTCGGGGTGCCACATCTGTGCTTGGGGCATGCATGATGCATCTTCTGCACTCGAGGCGTTGGAGATGGTGATGAGCCAGGGCGTAAGTCGCGTGGAAGCTGATGCAGAAGTGTGAGACGACTCACAGGGCGCGCGACGAGCGACCTCAAATGGTGCTGAAGTTCGAGATGAGCGAAAAAAGGCATAGGCTTTAGTTTTAGTTGGTTTTGTTGTAATTGTCAAAATGCAGACTGGCCACCATCCCCTTTGTAACTGTTTTCTTTTTAATGAAAGGCATTTATCTCTTCATTCTTTGTTCATCCGTGCGGTTTGTGCATTATTTCTGCCACATAGAGAGGTACCCTTTAGACCTGCACCCTGGGGGAGATCCTCCGAGGATTTTTTGGTGTTGGAGCCTTTGGCATCGGATGCCAACCCCGACGGGGTTATCAGAGGATATCCTTTAAGGATATTTGGTGTTGAAGCCTTCGGCATCGGGTGCCGACCCCGAGGGGGTTTTTCTTCAAGGAATGGGCCTGGGCCTCGGGCGCTGATAGCAAGTAACAGGATAACTTGAATTTTGAATGAAAATTAAATTTTATTCATTGAAAACTAAGGGCAAGTACATGGATCGGCTTTTGAGGGCTTTTTTATAAGTGCGGCCACCTAGGGGTCTTCATGGAATTTCACCAAATTCTCTGTATTTCAGGCCCACACGACTAGCCTGCCCCCCAGATCTTCAGGTCAGTATGCAACTGGGCGGACCACTTTAGAGACCCTGTGCGGGTCTTCCCATTGAGAGCTCTTAACCTTATAAAGGAACATCATGGCCGTCCACCTGCTCGGTAACTATTGAATTTCAGACTGACGGAAGCTCAACCACTTCAAGAGGGAGGACAGTGCCCCCCACCATGGCAGTATAACAGGTCCAGGCTGCCTCCTGGTTCCCTTTGATGACCCCAACCCTGGACTTGGTCAGGAATTTCATGTGCATGTGATAGGCCAAGAGTACCGCTTAGAGGGAGGCGAGGCCAGGTCGGCCCAGAATAGCATTATAGGCAGATTTAACACCGACCACCATGAAGTCCATTGCTTCCGTTCGGGAGGTCAGAACCCTCCCGGCGGTGACATCCGAGGTAACGACCCCCTCAATCTAGATCGGGGTGCCAGATATTGAGGGTGTACCCTGCTAGCTTTAGCCTCCCCCGGGAGAGTGTACCCTGCTAGCTGAAGCTATGGAGGGTGTACCCTGCTAGCTTTAGCCTCCCCCGGGAGAGCTTCAATGCTTCGAAGACCGTAAGGAACAAGATATTCACCGAAGATCCGTTGTTGACAAGGATGCGGCGCACCTCGTGGTTGGCAAGAACAAGACTTATGACCAAGGCATCGCAGTATGGGACCCGAACTCCTTCAAGATCTTCATCTGAGAAGAAGATGACCAATTCGAGACCTCGAAGAGGGGGATAGTTGTAAACAGAGTTTACCTCCCGGATGAAGGTCCTGCAAGAGGAGCTAGACTCTCCCCTTATGGGCCTACCATGGATGTAGTGGAGGATGGCCAAGTTATCGGTGTCCTGGGGTTCGAGCTCTAGTTCTGGTCGTCTGTTTGCCCCGTGAGGAGGCGGAGAGGCTCTCAGGCCATTCTGAGTGAATTTGGCAAGGTAACCTCTCCGAATGAGGGCCTCGATTTCGTCCTTCAGAGCTCGGCAATTATCGTTGTCAATGGCCATGGTCCCGATGGAAGGGATTATTGGACCAAGGGGGTGCTGGAGTATGTCGTCGCCCTCAATTTCCATTAGGATGATAGACATGCACGCGTTGAGTGGGCTAAACTTTTTGAACTGCGGAGGTGGGGGGAATGCCCCCTCGCAGATGCACCCTTCTGGGTCTTCTTAGTGGGTTTGGAACTGTTTGCCTTCATCTTTCCTTTGGTAGGGGATCCCCTCCGACCCTCGGGATGGAAGGCTTCCTCAGCCCGAATATACTTTCGCTTCTGTGGAGGAGGTCGGGAAAGTCGGCAGGGGGCTTCTTGGCCAAGGAGGCCTTCAGCGAGTCATGGTGGACTTTGTGTCGAAAAGCTACCACTGCTACCCCAGAATCGATGGAGGAGATCGACCGATCCTCGGCCATGAACATCTAGAAAAAGTTTTGGAGGTATTCCTTGTCCTTCTGTCTGAGGTCCAACAGAGAGGCGCTTGTCTTCTCAGCCTTTCGGCTGGTCACGAAGTGAGTGAGGAAGCTCTCCTCGAGCTGGTCGAAGGAGTAGATCGAACCGGAGACAAGCTTGGTAAACCATTCCCGTGCGAGGCCTCTCAGGGTGGCTGGGAACGCACGGTAGAAAAGGGGATCCGATGCGCTGTGAATCATCATGAGGATTTTGAAGCCCTAAATGTGATCAACATGATTCATTTCCAATGTAGGTCTCAAACGCTGGAGGTTTGAAGCTCCACGGGACGTGCACATCGAGAATATAAGAGAAGAATGGCCACCTGTTCAGCCGGTATCTCTGTTCGGACTGCCTTCCACCCTTGGTGATCCGAGCAAGGCGACCATCCATTTCCTGAAGTTGCCTAAGGATGGAGTCTTCCCGTCCTTCGGATCGGGTTGACCCATGGGATTCGTCGTTCCTATGCTCGGTCGCTTCTATTTGGTCGATTAGATGCCCGGGTGGGGCCCCACCTCGGATGGCTCAGAGGATTTTGTCTCATAATTCATGGAACTCTGCCCTGGTTACGTGACCTCCACCCCCTCGACCGTTGGAGAGTCGGTGGTGCTCAGGGAGTGGCTACGCTCCCTGTCTCGACCGTGGGAGGAGTGGCAAGTCTGACTAAGGTTGCGATTTGAGGGGTCCCCCATTCCGGGATTGGTTGGGGCGGTTTTGGAGGTCATCTTTAATCTGTCGACTGTTGATAACGTTTCTTAGGTAGGAGACCATCGGTTGGCCAACCTCCCGTGCCACCGACCAGGAAGCACTCGGGATGGGCTTATGTAATCCTCGGTCCTGCGGTTGTCGGGACCCTTGAGTTGTCGCTCGACTTCGTGTCAGGCGTGGAGGAAGTGGGGGGTCAGACGGCTGACCCTTGGGTGGAGTCTTCTTGGCCTTAGGAGCTGATCGTCTATCACGAAGTAGAATCTGAAAAAGAGGCTCGGATCTCAGTTTCCCACAGACGGCGATAATTTGATGTTTGTTTTGGGGTGTGGGAGCAACAGATAATGTGAGTTCTTTCGAGGAAGAGGAAACTTAGATCTCGGCCTCCGTTCTGACTCTACTGTGAGGATGATGTGGTGGATGTGGTGGATCTGGATGGCTCGGCGGGTGTCGGACAGCTGCAAAAAAGTTTGACACACCGGGTGAACTCCCAGCGACAGATCCTCCGACGCTCAAGTCAATAACTAGAGTATTAAGGAAAGCTTAAATTGTAACGACCCGAAAAATAGCATATGGCTATTTTGCATCGAAATCCGTGCACAATTGAGAATTGCATGCGACTGTATTTTTTCTGATAATAATTATTTTCAATTGAGAAATATAAGATATATTGTCGATTTTATTATTATTTTCGTATTAAATTATTTTTATACGGATTATCTACGAAGTAGTATAATGTATTTTTGTATTGTGTAGAATGTTAAAATAGAAAGTTGGGCTTTATTTGGAAATGTAGTAAAGTTAGAGGGCTTATATGAAACATCCCCTAGATATTTATCATCTATTATAGTTTATTTCCACTTTTTTACAAAAAAGCCCCTTCTCTTTCTCTCCTTCTTCTCCTTCTTCTTCCTTCTTCTCCATTCCCGATCAATCCCAAACCCATGAAATCCCCGACCTTCCCCCCTTCCTCCCTCCCCGTCCGCGCCGACCGATCGAAGAAGCCCCGACCCCCCTCCATCGTCTTCCTTCTCCTTCCCTTCTTCTTCCCTTCTTCTTCTTCCACACATTCTCCATCCCGAACCCATGAAACCCCACACCCCCCCGCCGACCTCCTCCTCCCTTCTCCCTCTCCGTTCGCTCCCAACCGACGACCCCACTCCCGTCCTCTTCTTCTTCTCCGTCTTGTTCGATGCCGAACCCAAAGAACCCCGACCACCCTTCTTCTTCCTCCCGTTCGTCCACGCCCAACCAAATCGAGAGAAACCCCGACCCATTCCCATCTTCCTCCTTCGTTCTTCTCCTTCATCCCGATCAAAACAAACCCAAAAGAACCATCGATCGGCAAGATTTCCCCACCTTCAATCTCCCCCGATTCTCCATGGATTCCAAATTAAAATTAGGGGTAGACTAATGGAGGGATTCTCGACATCGTAGTAGCGTTGGATTTTCGATTGGATTTCGAAAGGTATAAACCCTAACTATTTTATTGTATAGAATTTAGTTGGGTTAATTTTTATTGAGTAGGAATGTTAGGGTAGAGAGATTTAGAGATATTGGAAATTGTGGATGTGAGAAATTAGCGGTTCTTTTTAGAGAGATTTCAAGTTGTTAATAAAATAGGGTGTTGGATTTGTAAAAGAGAATTGTATGGATATGAATTAATTCTCGTATAGTAGGAAAAATTATAGTTGGACTATTAGTATTATTTGGGGGTGATTTTAGTAATTAATTGGGAATAAAAATACCGTAAGCATTAGATTATCACGTGCATCGCACGTGTATATCCCAAGCGTTCAGTAAACGCTTGTGTGATATTTGGGGATAGTGTTATTAGCTTTTATAATTGGTTTGAATTATCTGAGTTTTAATTGCTTGAAATTGATGTTAGGATGTATATTGCGACTTGGGACGCGAGATGGCTTGGTGACGCTTTGGACCTTCGCAAATTTGTGAGTACTATTTTATTATATGTATTTCTGTGATTTTAAGAAATATAGTGAGTTGGTTTATTATAAGTTTTGTGGTTTGAAGAATATGTGAGTTATATTATTTATATATTTTTGTGGTTTAAAAATATATGTGAGTTAAATTGTTTATATATTTGTGTATTTTATGGTTTAAAGAAACATGTGAGTTGGTTTATTATATACTTTTGTAGTTTGATGAATATGTGAGTTATATTATTTATATATTTTTGTGGTTTAAAAATATATGTGAGTTAGTATATTAATATATTTTGTGGGTTAAAGAATATGTGAGTATTGATTTATTTTACATATTTTTGTGATTGTAAAAATATGGTGAATTTTATCTATTCATGAGTATATAAAAACCTATATAATGGATGAGTTATTTTTAGATGATGATATCAAAATATGGGTGTATGGTTTATATACGTATTTTGATGTTTTGAAGAAGTTCGAATAAACTAAAGTATTGATATAAAAATTTATGGATCAAAGGGTTCCTATAAAAAGTATGAATGGTAGAACTTGAGAAAATAGCTAAGATGAGTAGTTGTTCTAAGGTTCAAAGAAACCATGCTTAAGTGAGTATAGTAGTGGTTTTAGCTAAGAGTCTAAAAAAAAGAACCCATTTTAGTTGTTAGTAGTATTGAGTAAAAAGAACCCATCCTATGGATTTGAATTGTTGTAGAAAGAAACCCATGGTTAAGTTGTAGTAGAATATCATGTTTGGGTCGATTTTAGAAAGAAACTCATGTTTGAGTCGATTATAGTAGGTATGCCATGATGAGTTGATTTTAGAAGAAACCCATGCTAAGTTGATTATAGTAGATTCTTTTGTTGCTTCTAATTATAGAAGATCAAGTTTGCTAGTAAGCACAGTTGGTTGTTTCTAGGTTTGATTACCTGTATGATTGTTTGTATGTGGTTTTGTGCGTACGTGGCTCGACTGGCCCGTATGTAGCTGTGGGTCTCATACGCAGCTTATTCGGCTCGTATGTGTGTTGTTGTCTCATACGCGGCTCGACTGGCCCGTATGTAAATGTTGGTCTCATACGGAGCTTATTTGGCTCGTATGCATGATGTTGTCTCATACGCGGCTCGACTGGCCCGTATGTAGCTGTTGGTCCCATACGTAGCTGTTTAGCTCGTATGTGTTTTTGGTTACTCGTATGTAGCTTCTTGGCTAATACGCAGTTTGTTGTGCTCATCTAGGGTGATATTATTGCCCTAGGGCTATCGACCATTAAGACGTGTGTTTAGCTTACCCCTAAGGGACTGTGGACGAGTCACTTCGCGGGTGCCGTCAGATCTTAACCGTTGGTTGATTGCGGACCGGAGTGTGACGAAATCCAAGTTCAGGATAGTAGCATGCGAATACGTTCGTATTGCCGGGGTCTTGGATCGATAGGCCATGAACCAGATCCTGAGGGATTCTGGTGAGTTTAGGTTGAGCAGCCTAATAGAGTTATCTTGCGAAGTCTAATTTAAGACCTAGCATGTTGTGTAATGTTGTCATTCCTAGGATTGTTCAGGGTTAGGAATATCATTAAGGTAGTGACTTATAAAGATCATTTTTCTTCGACCCTTTGCCGAAAAGAGAGGAGTTGGTTGTAGGTAGCGCCTTACGACCAACTTGTCCCTCGAAGCAGGCCTTAGGTGGTGATATTGGGTTGTATCTTCCTGTCAAAGGGATACGTACGGTGTCCTCTCACGAGTTGGGAGCATGGGATGCGTATCGCGCGCTGTTAATTCCTGAAGTGCCATGATAAGGCGGGCGGAGCTAGGGGGATGGACCCCGGAACTTCGTCGGGTCCTTGGCCAGGGGGAAGCGAACAGGCCATAGATAGCGGTCTATGAGTTATGGGTTCGGAAGACCCTGGGTTCGTCTGGTTTTTGAGTGAGGTCCGGTGTACCGGGTGGTAGTGGCAAACATAGACACCATGAGCCCACTGCATTGGTGGGACTTGACCACATGTGCAACCTCATCAGTCATGTAGTATCTGTCAGGAACAGGTTGTGTACAATTAGAAATTCATAACGCGGGTTCAAATCCCTATATATGGAGAAACGGCTTGAGATGGGGCGCATGTATTTATGGGCTGCATGTTGCTTCGGAGACTTGCTGGCATTAGAATAAGAGCATCATCGCATTAGTAATCTTGCATTAGAATAAGAGTATCGTTGTATTGGTAATTTTGCATTAGAGTTAAGTCATAACATACACTGACACCAATTATATGTACACGTGTCTTTTCCATTCAAGTTAAATTGCGAGGTGATAGTTGGAGTAGATTAATAATCAAGCTATGGGCTTGGGATGTGATTGTGTTATTACCAAACTATGTTGGGATATGGGGTGTATTGTGACGAAATGCAAGTAATTGGTGAGGTGAAATGAGATGTTAGGTTGGACATGAATGAATGTGGTAGTATGAGATTGAAGACATCTATTGATGATGGGATACGTGATATAAGGAAACAAAATCAATGTTGTATTATGGGTGGTTATTCAAAGGGTTACTAAATATAAGTATGTTATGAGCGGGTATAGATATACATACAGGTGATGACTCAGAGAGTATTTGATGTAAAATCTTAATTATGATGTTTACATATTCAGATGTCAAGTAAGATTTGTTTATCTTGGAAATTGTGAGTTCGTTATGTTTTACTTGTAAGTTTAATTTATTTACTTATTTAATAAATTATACTCACACCAGAAATGGCTAACCCCTTAGTGTTTGGGGGTTAGGGAGTCCTTGGGCTACCCTAGGTCCCTACTGTTACAGGTCTTCAGCAGTGCAGAGGTGAGGTGTAGGTACAGGTTCCGTGGAGTGGAGTTCCAGTTATAATTCATTGTTATGTTGTAATTGTAAATAGTAAAAATTTATGCTTTAAATTGTATTTTCGATGTATAAGTATGAGCATGATGATGAAAAGTATAGTGTGAGGCAGCAGGATATGGTTTTGACCCGTAACCATTTCGTGTGGAGTGCCAGGCGTCGTGGTAGGTTTTTACAGGTAAAATTCTAAAAAACTTACTACGTTTTCATAAGGAATTTATGGTTTTTATTTGATAATTGTTATACCGTTATGAGTTTGGCCCCCAGAGCATATATATATATTGCCTGTGTGATGATGCTCATTTTGGCCTGGGGAGCCCGTATTTTTATTGCCTGTGATGTAAGCTACGGAATTTAGAGCAAAATTCCGTAAGCTTTTCTGTGTTTTGGGCAAAAAATACAAAGGAGACTCTGCCCAAATTTTCTTTGAAACATAACTATTTTAGTTTATGTTTAAAGTGATATAGAAATTGGAAGAATTGAATTTGGAGTCAAAAAGAAAAGAAAAAGGGCAGGCAGTACAGTTTGGTATTACAAACTGATAATTGTAATTACTGCGTAGTAACTCTGTGTTGAAGAAAAGTTTTTAAATTTTCCAGTTTTTCTGTGTCTCGAGACTAATTGAAGGAAAGATCTTGGCATGTGTCTCGGTTTTCCAGCAACGGGGAGATCGGGGCGTTACATAAATAATGAAAATTGCGATTACCTGGTTACTGTAGAGATGGAGTTGTATTTATAGGCGTAAGAACCTGTTTAGGGGAAGTTTTCGGGTCCCCTGATTAGGGGGTGCACCTGGCCCACACTAGGTTGGACCTGGGTAACGGGCTCATAGTTGATCTTAGAAGGAGAAGTGGGATGACTTTGAGATTCGCGCTAGGATCAAGATGTGCAGATTGTTCGCTACTTTTACCCTCATCAATATTCATCTAATTCTAATGGTATTTTACTTACAATTGTCACTATGATGACCACAATTAAATATTTGGTAAGCAGCCCTTACATTGGAACAATATTTTATATCGCTTATTTAAAATTTTTTAAATATATTCATCCACATCCTATGATATATTGTGTTGCTAGTGTAATGAATCTCATAATTAAGTTAGAAGGCACAAAGAATTTAATTGAGATTATTTTATTCATATACTCCACACAATGAAATACAAGATTTTGTTCATGTTTTTTTTACTACACAATTTGAGCATGTTTTGAATAATTTATATGATAGTTACGATAGACTTTATGCAACTAATACTACACAAATACAAAATGTCGGTTCTTCTTCTTCTCATATATCAAAGGAAAATGGTCTTGCATTTTCAACTAGTGGTGTTTTAAATCTTATTAAATAAAAAAAACCAAGAATAAATGCACCAAATGAGTTAAATTTGTATAATGCACAACCTCTCATCGATGATATAGTTGACGTGTTAAATTTTTGGGAAAACAATGAAAATATTTTTCCTATTCTTTCTCGTATGGCTAAAGATTTGCTAACTCCACCGATGTCAACTATTGCATCGGAAAGTGTTTTTTCTCTTGGTAGCAAGATAATGAGGCCGAATAGGAATCACTTGCTTTCGAAGAATTTGGAGATGCTAGTTTGCGCGGAAGATTGTATGAAAGCGAAAGCGATGATCCAAGATTTACTACAAAAGGACAAAACGGCTCAAGTAGCGACAAATGAAGATCTAGTAGAAGTTCACTAGGGATCATGTACTGTAAATAATTGAAAATTTTAGGGGGATGAGATTTCATATTTAGATTAAGTAGAAGTGCACGACAGTAATCCAATGTCTTCTCTTCAATCTAAATAGAGGTCATCTCGAACTTTAAATACAAATATTTCCCTCATATTGTAATTTGGTCATATTTGTATGAAATGTTACTTATCTATCAGATTATGTTTGAATTTTTGTAATTCATTAAAACAATTTCATATATGAATATTTTTCTTTAATCTATATGTTCTTACAATCGTTGTCTTCATTCAATTTTTCCCTTTAATCTACTCTATTCAAAATAAAAATAAAAAGAATAACCCACAAAAACCGCAAACCCCCGGCCCGGCCCCCAAGCCAAGGGCCAAGGGTCCGGGCCCCTCTACCCCTTTCCCCAGCCCGGCCCGCCTTCCTCCTCAACCCGGCCCGGGCTGGCCCGGGACTGGGTTAGGCCCGCTAGTTTTGGGCCCAGCCCGGGTAGCCCAAATGCCACCCCTACTGGGAGACTGCAAGTATTGAATGCCCCTACTAAAGAGTCTCACTGAACTATTCAATTCAGAGCAGGTTTTGGAACAATTCATGGTTGTCAGCAGCAATCACAGAGTATGCAACATCAGAGCATCTGTAGTCGTTTGCCATTTACCCATTTTTTGGAAAAAATGAGAAAAAAAACGCTCTAATCGTTGGCCATTTACCCATTTTTTGGGTCTGACATGAACAGTCGTTGGCCAAATATGGGAGACGAAATGGCGTTTGCCAAAATATAGTTAATGAGGGATAATTTTTCATCCGTTTAATGCGACGAAAAATTATCTTTCGTCGAAGAAGTCGGACGAAAAAAGGAACACCATCCCTACACAATCGCAGCTCAAATTAAGTCGGATGAAAGATAATACATCGTCGCTTCACTTTTTTGGCTGACACTTCGACGGACGAAAGATAATACATCGTCCATTTATCTTTATTTTTTTAATTAAAAAACGGTCGGACGGGAGTTAAATCCCCGTTCGTTCCATTTAAAAATAAAAAAAACATGAAATGAAGTGGGACGAGAGATAAAGCCTTGTCCCATACATTTCTTTGTTTAAAATTTTTATAAAACAACCCTATAATTATTTCTATAGATTAAAGTTAGGTTTAAAAGTTAATTAATTAATAATTAAGAAATAATTAGGATTAATTTAACATTTATTAAGGAATTAATTATGATTTAAAGTTTATTATTTTATTTTTTAAATGAGACAGACGGGAAATCATTCCTCGTCTGTTCAAATTTTTTCTTTTTTTTTTGTATTGAGACGAAAAATAATCTTTTGTCTGAGATTTTAAATAGTGAAAAAGCCAAATTTTGGCTTTCGACGACTGCAGCGCAATGTCATTTTTCCATTTCCACTTGCCATTTAACCAAATTTTAGCTCTCGACGACTACAGATGCTCTCAAGGATGTAATAACTCACTCTATGCTCGCACACCATCCAAGAAAAGGACAAACAAGAAACTAGCTAGTAGCTACACTAACAACAAGGTACTGTTTATTACAACTCATTAACATCATGTTGCTTTAGACATTAAAAATGAACATTTCAAATTCTTCTTTCCGGAAACTTATGGCCCAAGACATGAGAATGGATGAAACTTTCTCTTCTTCCTCTTCTTCCTCAACATCCTCCATTTAATAGCATCAGTATGTGGGTGATTAGAGGGTCTTTCAAGGAATGGATTAGCAACTCCACTACCCAACGAGATCAAAACCTCCATCACCAAGTCATATCGGACCATAGGCTTCACTCCTCCATGTTATCGGAGCTGTAGCTGAGTGGGTGTGGGCCCAACGAGGGAGTCCGGCACCTACCAACCTCCCCCCCCCCCCCACTACAGTTACCTCTCTCCCACCCCCCACATCCCCTCCACTTCTGGCTTCACCCCCAACCCCATCATCATCCAACCCGCCCCACCCAATCACCCCATCCTGAAGGAGGAGCCTCCTAGGCTCAGAAGATCGCTCACTCCGCCGAGGGCACACCGAAGTGCACCTCATCGACAACCAAGGAGTAGCGTCGCTCATCATCGCCATAAGGAGCTAGCCTCGAGTGAACGGGCCCATAGAGGGGGTCCTTCTACGAGCCACAACGGGCATAAAAGTAACCCCCCCCTCCAGTTCCAACGCTTCCCCTAAAGGCAACAGGGTGAGCGGCATTACAGAGATGCCCTTAGATAGAGCTCTTACAGAGAAAGTTATAGAGAAACCCATTATAGAGACACTCATCAAAGCCACAAATACAACAGAGAGAGGGAAGTTAGCAAGGATACTCACCGCCCCCACCAACACAGAAAGCAGTGGCATCACCATCATCAGCCTACCAACACTTCACTCCCAAGAAAGACTGCATACCAACAGAGTCCCCCCCCCCCCCCGACGATCTTCATCCAATGATATCCAACAACCTACAAAACATCCCAACACTTCCCCCCTCCTTCACCCAAAACCTCTCACCTTCAGAAGATAAGAACCCAACCCCCCCGAAGCAACCCCGACCACAACCCGAACCGGCCGACCCCCTCAAATCCATCATCACCTGGGCCCAAAGAGAGGGACCAGAGAGGACGCAAGAGGGTGGGGAACAGATTGAGGTGTGGGAACACTCTGAGAGTTGGTAAGTGGTTTCACGAAAAGGTAAGAGCAAAGCCATGTCTTCCCCCCCTCCCCAACAAGAAAATCAAAAAAAGCAAAGAAAAGGCAAACGAAGGCCGGTACCATGCTTCAACTGCGGCGAACTAGGACATTTTCGCAAAGATTGCACCAAGGAGGTACAGTGTCTCAAATGCATGAAATGGGGTCATCTCTCATACGTGTGCACCAACATCGTTGAAACTCACCTTGATGAGGAACGCCCGGTCAACAGAGGAAGATCGCCTGACAACCCCGCACCGATCAGTTTAGCCAACAGTTTGGACATCATCAAGAAGGAGGAGAGGTGGCTGCGGCAATGGTGTGCAGTGGCCAGGGTTCGGTCAGGGAGGCCCTCCGAGACCCACCTTCTACAAGCATTGGAGGCTAAGTGGCCGATGAAGGCACACAAAGACTGGGTCGCTAAGAAGGTTTTCCATCTTCAATACTTGGTTTCCTTCCCCTCGACAGAGAAAGTAGTGGAGGTCATAGGAATGGGGATAGTGGACTTCGACCATTTCACAGTGGAGTTTTTCCCATGGTCTCCGAGCTTCGGAGCGGAGCTCCTCCATGGCGAGCTCTTTTGGATTTGGATACACAATGTGCCATTGCACTTTGGAAAAGAGAGGCATTACAAGAGATTGTTGCCAACTTCGGCTCAGTGGAAGAAATCGACGAGAAGACGGTGCGCTGCTCCGTAATTATCTCAGCAAGAGTGCTGATCAGAAGCATAGACATAGCACAGATGCCGAGATTTGCCAAGGTTTACTCATTTGATGCCTCATACCTCATCCACTTCATGCTTGACATGCGAGCGGAGTCACAATCTGAGCGAACGGCCATCACTTCCCCCAAGTCACACAAGGCCCTTAGAAACGGCCGCTCATACTCTCACGTGGTCTCTCCGGCTAGGGACGCCACCATCGATAGGGCGCATGAGATCGAGCGAGAGAAATGGAGCAGCGTCGGAGCCATGTGGTTGAGGGATCACTGCCATCGAACGGATCTCCGATCAGGGGTGGGCGGGAAGGAGCTTCGTCCAACAGATCCAATGGTCCAGATGTGAGGATTTCAAATCCACGCTCAAAGCCAGATTTGGGATGTTCGACAGTCACAGAGGAGACCCACCAAAAGGAGGGACAAAAGAGGCCCATAAATGGAAGCCTACACATTGGAGTTGGTGGAGTTGGTAGGAGGGAGGACCACAGTGAAAAGGCAGACTGCGCAAGAGCTACAAAAGGCAAGAGTGCTATGCTTGGCGTCTTGCATAACGACATGCAGGGTCATTCAGTAGAGCGGCAAGGATAGGTGCTGCGAGAGGCGCAGGGAAGGGAGACAGGCTACGAAAGAGCCAAAAATGGCAAAAGCACCTTGGGTATCGACATGCAAGAAGTACCGCACAGTCGAAACCTAAAGAAGCAAGAACTGGTGGCTTTGGATGGAGGGTCAAGAGGGGATCTTGCCAAAATGGGATACACGACGAGCGAAGACCAAAAGGGTGGCAGGTGCTCCTCCCAAAGTGGGAGAACCACAGGCCCTAAGGCCATCGCCCTCGTGGAGGTGAGAGCTCAAAGAGGAAACAAAAAAAAGGAAATGAAGAAAGGGTATGAAGACGAAGGTGAGAAGGGGGTTTTTGAGGCAGTCAGCGCTTCGGGGAAGAGCCCTCTACGCCAGCTATACCCACCGCAGTCCAACCCAATCGAAGCGAGATAGGTGGCACAATACTACAAACGGCAGGTGATTGGAACGAGGCGGCAGGCGATTTGAATGAGGTGTGTGGTGTGGTGACTCGCGGAGGTGAGAAGGGCTTAAGCGGTCACAGAGATGTGGACGTTAGTGAGATGGGGGAGGGTTTTTATAATTGTATTGGGCCCAAAGAGGGGTCCAAGTTAATTTATTCTGTTATTGGGCCCAAAGAGGGGTCCAACTTACGCTCCTCTGTTATAGACTTGTAACCCCTGTTTTTTTATTTTATGTATTTTGGAGTGTATTTTTTATTTTTGTGTATTTTTATATCGCTTGTATTTTTCGGAACCGCATATTGGATTATTTTCAATATATTTTTTTTTTCTTTCATTTTTGACCTCCTTGTGTCGTTTGTTCGGCATTATTGTCGTTTTCGCCATTTTGAGTTCTTTTTCTCATTTTCTTGGCCTCGTTCGTTATTATTATTTATTTTGGTGATGAGATAGGCTTTTGGTGGTGTTTTCTCAAAATTGTGATTTTTGACCCTTAAGGAGATTTTTAGGAGCCATAGATTTCACTATATATTGTATCCCTATTTAAAATCTACCAAATACCCATTATCTATTTGTATACCTATTACTACATATTCATACCCACAACCCGTTAGCCCGCAATTAAACCCTTATATATATTCCTAATCCCCTTTAACCCTAACCCTAATTGTATTTCTTCCTCCCAAAGCACCGGGCCTCCTTCCTCTCCAAATTTTGCTCCCGGCCTGCCCTTCCCCCACACCAGCCGACCACCATAACCGAGCCCCCACTTCTTCCATAGCCGGCCATCCATACATAAACCCTACTCCACCATATTCCTTCAACACCCGACCACCATAACTCCTCCCTTGTGGCCGGCCATCCCAAACCAACACCACCACCATCAGCAAATCATCACACAACTCCTCTTTTTGGTGTTCCTTGAAGTGGGTTTTCTCCCCTTCGTTCGTTGCATCAAGGAGATTGTTCGTGAAGGCATTTTTGTTCGTGGGTTCGCTTGGATTCGCGCTTGGAAGGATTTTTGCTCGTGGGTTTCGTTGCTAGGACTCGTTCTTCGCGTTCATCGTCATTAAGAGGCAAGTAACTTGTACTACAATTCATTTGGTTTGATACAAGTCAAAAAGTTCACCTATAGTGTAGTTGGGTCTAGAGACGACCAAAAATAGTATTTTTCTTGATGAGTTTGTCTCTATTGTGATAAATTTGTCCATAGATGACTTAGGACATGAAACTTGATAGGTTGATAACCTAGGTTTACCCAAAACTTGATTTTTGTTCGTGTATGTGATAAATTGCATGCTATGTATTTGATTGATTGCCCATGTGAAAAATAATAGGTTTGGACATGTTAGAATCCCTAAAACATGATGTTTAGATGATTGGTAGACTGTGTTTCAAGTTTGGTTAAATTTGGATCAATATTGTGGAAGTTATGATATTTTTGGTTAGAGGTGTGAAATCTGTAATTGCTACTTGTTCTGTTTTGATTGCTGTTTTCACCCATGCTACAGTCCGAATCTTAATTCTAAAATTAAAATTGAATTTTAGATAATTTTGTCTATTTTCAAACCCCACTAGTTTTACTTGATTTGGAGTTAGTATGACTGAGTTATGGTGGTTTTGGTACAGACGTGTCGGTAGTTTCCAGATTCTGTTTTGTGTAAATTTTGTTAGCAATTTATTTTCAAGAACTAGTCTATACATAATATCTTGGTATGATATTTTGCTCAGTGTTTCCTAATGATGCTAGCAACTTCCCAGATTTTTGTGGAATTTTGAATATAAGTTTTGTGTGGTGTTTCATATCCTTTTCTAAAATCATCTTGTGCTGTAAATTGCGTGTTGTTCAGTATAGAACCCTGTTTTCACCCTAATTCTTTATACTGTATGAAAATTATTTGTGAAATATGAAAGTTATTAAATTTCATCTATTTTCATGTCGTTTTGACGGAATTGGATTTCGATTCACTGATTGGGAGATATCCTTGTTTTCGTACAGCAGTGTTGAGGAATTCCAGATTCGTCAAACTATGATTTTGTGTTACTTCTTATTTTTGATGGCTTATCTATACTTACTGGAATATTACAAAACTTATTATTTTGAATCTATATCTATAGGGGATTACCCCAGATTTTTCGTGGAATTATTTGACATGTTTTTATGCTTTTGAAGTCGTTCCCCTGTTTTCTGGCTGAACATAAAATTTGTATTCAATTCAGTTTTGAGTTGAGATGTTGTGAACTAGTATATGACTTTATTATACTCGTTGGATGCGTGTGGATGTCTAGTTTCCAGATCCTTTGACGGATCTTGATTTGCATGTCTGTAGCTCTCAGAATCCCTGTTTTAGTACTGATTGGTCTTGCTCTCCTGATTATGAACATACACCATTTTGCTCGTATATGTGAATATATATCATCCATGCGTGCTGATTTGATTCCCTGGGCCTAAACCTAATTATATCAAGCTAGTTTGACCTTATTTCATACACACTCATGCCTGTTGATGACCATAATAATAAAAGTAACTAAGCCGGTGTTTGGGAAGATCTAGCAGTGAAAAATATAGAAATGTGTACTTGGAAGAGGACTAATGTCCTGCCTGCCTATTACGTGTTCATGACTATATGATTCACGATCCTGTTTACCTGTACCTGATTGCATACTTCCCTTAGGAAGGTGTATTCGGAAGAGAACCACTAGGTTCTACATGTTCCTGTTTCCTGTACCTAAGTATACTGCCCTATGGACTCCACTATGAAAATCTTACTAAGCAAAACTATTTTGTTGTAGCAACCATGTAGGGTGAGTTGCATGTCGTGCTACCTAGATAGTAAATAACAAGACTAGACTTGACATAACTTGATACATGATTACCTGTTACCTGTATACCTGTTACCTGATTATCCTGATTATCCTGTTACATGATTACTTGTTACCTGTTTACCTGATACCTGATACTTGATACATATTTACCTATTGACCATGTTTACCCGATTACCTGATTACCTGATAATTATACATATTTACCTGTTTACCTGTTGACTTGACACTTGACATATGTTACCCATACCTGTTAGTATACCATGTTGTTAGTTTCTTCATGTGCTTGTATCCCACATTATTTGTGACCCGCGACTTGCAACTGACGGGTACTTGTCTTTTTCTTTTCTCTTTTTCCTGCAAATTGTACTAATTGCATATCAGGAGGGTCAGCTGCCTAAAGATATTGGGGAGATGATGTTTTAGATGCTGGAGACTTGCTTTATTATTATTATTTTCTTTGTTGCCTGAACTTGAATAAAAATGTATTTGGTTTATTTGGATATTACCTGTATTTAGGCAATGTGACCCAGGATATTTGTTTTTCTCCAGACTCTGATTTTATTTGAGGATATTGTATTTGGTTTCAAGTAAATTCCTGTTGGTAATTTGTTGCAAGTATTCATGAATGGTTGTGCTTTTGCTTCCGACTCTGATATTTCCTGTGATGTGTTGCAAAGATTTCTTGAATAGCTTGTAGATGATGAAAATCATTCGCTGGTTTTTTGTTACGTGCTCGTATTCCGTATTTTTGGGAATTGGGGCGTGACAAGATTTTTAGTGATATCAGAGCATCAGGTTTGGCTAATGTATTAGGTTCCTAATATATTAGACAAGCTTGGCTCGAACTAGGATCTGCACAATACTTCACTAACCATGCATATATAAATGAAACATAATACCAACTCAGATTCTGGATGCTAATTGTTTTTGGAGCTAGAAGATTCCATCTCAACTACAAGAGGCGCAGCTGAGCATCTTGGTGTTACTCTTGTGGTTCAGGATTTCATGGATGTTTTTCCAGATGAGTTGTCTGGCTTACCCCCTGATAGGGAAGTGGAGTTCGGTATTGATGTTCAGCCTGGAACAGAACCAATATCGAAGAGTCCCTACAGGATGGCACTGGTTGAGCTGACAGAGCTTAAGGTGCAGATTCAGCAGTTGCTTGATTTGGGTTTCATCAGACCTAGTGTTTCGCTTTGGGGTGCTCTGGTCCTTTTTGTTGATAAGAAGGATGGAAGTCGTCGGATGTGCATGGATTATCGAGAGCTAAACAAAGTTACTATGAAGAATTGGTATCCATTGCCCAGGATTGATGATTTGTTTGATCAGCTGAGTGGGGCTGCTATTTTCTCGAAGTTGGATCTTCGTTCTGGATATCACCAAGTTAAGGTGAAGGCTGCAGATATACTAAAGACGGCTTTCAGGACTAGATACGGACACTATGAGTATTTTGTGATGTCGTTCGGGGTCACGAGCGCGCCGGCTGTAGTCATGAGGCTTATGAACCGGGTGTTCTCTCAGTTCTTGGACAAATTCGTGGTGGTCTTTATCGATGATATTTTGGTGTACTCTCGGAATCGGGAAGATCATGCTGAGCATCTTAGAGTGGTTCTGCAGATTATGAGAGAGCACCAGCTCTATGGGAAACTTAGCAAGTGCGAGTTTTGGCTCGACAGGATTTCTTTCTTGGGGCATATTATTTCTGGCAAGGATATTTCTGTGGATCCTGCCAAGATCGAGGCTGTGAAGGATTGGCCTATTCCCAAGTCAGTTTCAGAAGTCAAGAGTTTTCTGGGTTTGGCTGGCTATTATCGGAAGTTCGTTCAGGATTTTTCAAAGATAGCAGGACCTTTGACTAAATTGACTGGGAAGGATCAGAGATTTTGTTGGTCTGATGAGTGCAATGTGGCTTTCGTTGAGTTGAAGAACAAATTGACGTCAGCGCCTATGTTTACTATTCCAGATGGTTCAGGCAGATTTGTGGTTCACTGTGATGCTTCTGGTAAGGGTCTTGGAGCAGTTCTTATGCAGAAGGGCCGTGTTGTTACATATGCATCGAGACATTTAAGGCCGCATGAGAAGAACTATCCTACTCATGACTTGGAGCTAGCGACTGTGATTTTTGCTTTGAAGCTGTGGAGACATTATTTGCTTGGAGACCGAGTGGAGATCTTTACAGACCACAAAAGTCTTAAGTACGTCTTCACCCAGAAGGAGTTGAACATGAGGCAAAGGCATTGGTTAGAACTTATGGCCGATTATGACATCAGTTTGCAATACCATCCTGGTAAAGTAAACTTGGTGCCCGATGCTTTGAGCAGGAGACCAGTAGTTTCATTTCTTACTCAGCAGAGAGATCTCATTGAGCAGATGAGGAGGTTGGAGCATGATGTTGTGTTGCCGAGTTTTGGTCGGAGTTGTTTGGTGCTCCAGCTGCAGTCGTCTCTTGATGAGCAGATTAAAGAGGCGCAGGCTAGTGATGGCAGTTGCAGAAATTTCGAGCTGAGGTTGAGTCGGGGTCCAGGATGGACATGGTTATTCATTCAGATGGTTCTCTTCGTTTTGGTTCCCGGTTATGTGTCCCGGATGGTAAAGTTTGTCAGAGGTTACTTGAAGAAGCTCATCAGTCTTCGTATTCTGTCCATCTCGGCGGTACTAAGATGTATCGGGATTTGAAGCTTCATTTCTGGTGGCAGGGTATGAAGAGGGTTGTGGCTCAGTATGTTGCTAAGTGTTTAATCTGCCATCAGGTTAAGGCAGAGCATCAGAGGATTGCTGGACTTCTTCAACCGCTTCCTATTTCATAGTGGAAGTGGGAACATATCACCATGGATTTTGTGACTGCTTTGCCGAGGAGTCCTAAGGGTCACAATGCTATTTGAACAATTGTTGACCGTTTGACGAAGAGTGCTCACTTCATTCCTTTTCACGTCGGTCAGTCTACTGAGAGCCTTGCTGAGAGGTATATGCAGGAGATTGTTAGACTTCATGGGGTTCCAGTCAGCATTGTATCCGACGGGGATATGAGATTCAGATCTCAGTTTTGGGAGAGTCTTCAGAGCAGTTTGGGGAGCAAATTAAAGTACAGTACAGCTTTTCATCCCCAGACTGATGGACAGTCAGAGCAGACTATTCAGATTCTCGAGGACATGTTGAGGTCCTGCATGCTTCAGTTTGGTGGGTCTTGGGAGGATCATTTGCATCTGGTAGAGTTCTCTTATAATAACAGCTTTCAAGCCAGTATTAAAGCTGCTCCGTTCGAGGCACTCTATAGGCAGAAGTGTAGATCGCCAGTGTGTTAGGATGATATTGGCGAGAGGCAGTTGTTGGGTCCAAAATTGATCACCAAGACTATTGAGGCAATGGTTCAGATCAGGAAGCACTTGCAGGCAGCTCAAGACAAGCAGAGGCAATGGGCTGATGTCCATCACAGGGCATTGGAGTTTGTTGCTGGTGACCATGTTTTTCTCAAGGTATCGCCATGGCGTGGTGTCATTCGGTTCGGTGGCGGGGGCAAGCTTAGCCCGAGGTTTATTGGACCGTATGAGATTTTGGAGCGAGTAGGCAAGGTGGCCTATCGTCTCGCATTGCCGCCAGCTTTATCAGGAGTGCACGATGTTTTCCATGTCTCACAACTCAGGAGGTATATCCGAGAGAGAGCCACGTGATCGACTATTCAGAGTTGACCGTTAGGCCGGATTTGACTTGTGAGATTCCGCCAGTTGCTATTGTGGATCGGCAGGAGAAAGTGCTTAAGAACATGGTCAACAAGCTGGTTCATATTGCTTGGAATCCTCACTCGCCTGGTGAGTCGACATGGAAGTTGGAGGAGGAAATTCAGCAGAAGTTTCCTCAGTTGTTTGGGAAGCTGCTTTGTTTTGCTTTTTGGTTGTTTTGTTTTGCTTGGGGTTACCCTATGTACTTTTCTTTTTAATTTCGAGGACGAAATTTTCTTGTAGGGGGGTAGGATTGTAGTCCCTGTTTTTTAGCTTATATATTTTGAAGTGTATTTTTCATTTTTGTTTATTTTTATATCTCTTGTATTTTTCAGAACCGTATATTGGATTATTTTCAATATATATTCTTTTTCTTTCATTTTTGACCTCCTTGTGTCGTTTGTTCGTCGTTTTTGTCGTTTTCGCCATTTTGAGTTCTTTTTCTCATTTTCTTAGCCTCGTTCATTATTATTACTTAATTTGGGGATGAGATGGGCTTTTGGTGGTGTTTTCCCAAAATTGTGAGTTTTGACCCTTAAGGAGATTTTTAGGAGCCACAGATTTCACTATATATTATATCCCTATTTAAAATCTACCCAATATCCATTACCCATTTGTATACCTATTACTACATATTCATACCCACAACCCATTAGCCCACAATTAAACCCTTATATATATTCCTAATCCCCTTTAACCCTAACCCTAATTGTATTTCTTCCTCCCAAAGCACCGGGCCTCCTTCCTCTCCAAATTTTGCTCCCGGCCTGCCCTTCCCCCACACCAGCCGACCACCATAACCGAGCCCCCACTTCTTCCATAGCCGGCCATCCATACATAAACCCTACTCCACCATATTCCTTCAACACCCGACCACCATAACTCCTCCCTTGTGGCCGGCCATCCCAAACCAACACCACCACCATCAGCAAATCATCACACAACTCCTCTTTTTGGTGTTCCTTGAATTGGGTTTTCTCCCCTTCGTTCGTTGCATCAAGGAGATTATTCGTGAAGACGTTTTTGTTCGTAGGTTCGCTTGGATTCGTGCTTGGAAGGATTTTCGCTCGTAGGTTTCGTTGCTAGGACTCGTTCTTCGCATTCATCGTCATTAAGAGGCAAGTAACTTGTACTACAATTCATTTGGTTTGATACAAGTTAAAAAGTTTACCTATAATACAGTTGGGTCTAGAGATGACCAAGAATAGTATTTTTCTTGATGAGTTTGTCTCTATTGTGATAAATTTGGCCATAGATGACTTAGGACATGAAACTTGATAGGTTGATAACCTAGGTTTACCCAAAACTTGATTTTTGTTCGTGTATGTGATAAATTGCATGCTATGTGTTTGATTGATTGTCCATGTGAAAAATAATAGGTTTGGACATGTTAGAATTCCTAAAACATTATGTTTAGATGATTGGTAGGCTGTGTTTCAAGTTTGGTTATGTTTGGATCAATATTGTGGAAGTTATGATGTTTTTGGTTAGAGGTGTGAAATCTGTAATTGCTGCTTGTTCTGTTTTGATTGCTGTTTTCACCCATGCTACAGTCCGAATTTTAATTCCAAAATTAAAAGTGAATGTTAGATAATTTTGTCTATTTTCAAACCCCACTGGTTTTACTTGATTTGGAGTTCGTATGACTGAGTTATGGTGGTTTTGGTACAGACGTGTCGGTAGTTTCCAGATTCTGTTTTGTATAAATTTTGTTAGAAATTTATTTTCAAGAACTAGGCTATACATAATATCTTGGTATAATATTTTGCTCAGTGTTTCCTAATGATGCTAGGGACTTCCCAGATTTTTGTGAAATTTTAAAGATAAGTTTTGTGTGGTGTTTCATATCCTTTTTTAAAATCATCTTGTGCTGTAAATTGCGTGTTGTTCAGTATAGAACCCTGTTTTCACCCTAATTCTTTATACTGTATGAAAATTATTTGTGAAATATGAAATTTAGTAAATTTCATCTATTTCATGTCGTTTTGACGGAATTAGATTTCGATTCACTGATTGTGAGATATTCTTGTTTTCGTACAGCAGTGTTGAGGAATTCCAGATTCGTCAAACTATGATTTTGTGTCACTTCTTATTTTTGATGGCTTATCTATACTTACTGGGATATTACGAAACTTATTATTTTGAATCTATATCAATAGGGGATTACCCCAGATTTTTCGTGGAATTATTTGACATGTTTTTATGCTTTTGAAGTCGTTCTCCTGTTTTCTGGCTGAACATAAAATCTGTATTCAAATCAGTTTTGAGTTGAGATATTGTGAACTAGTATATGACTTTATTATACACGTTGGATGCGTGTGGATGTCTAGTTTCCAGATCCTTCGACGGATCTTGATTTGCATGTCTGTAGCTCTCAGAATCCTTGTTTTAGTACTGATTGGTCTTACTCTCCTGATTATGAACATACACTATTTTGCTCGTATATGTGAATGTATATCATCCATGCGTGCTAATTTGATTCCCTGAGCCTAAACCTGATTATATCATGCTAGTTTGACCTTATTTCGTACAAACTCATGCCTGTTGATGACCATAATAATAAAAGTAACTAAGCCGGGGTTTAAGGGAAGATCTAGTAGTAGAAAATATAGAAATGTATACTTAGAAGAGGACTAGTGTCCTGCCTGCCTATTACGTTTTCATGACTACATGATTCACGATCCTGTTTACCTGTACCTGATTGCATACTTCCCTTAGGAAGGTGTATTCGGAAGAGAACCACTAGGTTCTACCTGGACCTGTTTCCTGTACCTAAGTACACTGCCCTATGGACTCCACTATGAAAATCTTACTAAGCAAAACTGTTTTGTTGTAGCAACCATGTAGGGTGGGTTGCATGTCGTGCTACCTAGATAGTAAATAACAAGACTAGACTTGACATAACCTGATACATGATTACCTATTACCTGTATACCTATTACCTGATTATCCTGTTACATGATTACTTGTTACCTGTTTACCTGATACCTGATACTTGATACATATTTACCTGTTGACCATGTTTATCCGATTACCTGATTACCTGTTAATTATACATGTTTACCTGTTTACCTGTTGACTTGACACTTGACATATGTTACCCATACCTGTTAGTATACCATGTTGTTAGTTAGTTTCTTCATGTGCTTGTATCCTACATTATTTGTGACATGCGACTTGCAATTGATGGGTACTTGTCTTTTTCTTTTCTCTTTTTCCTGCAAATTGTACTTATTGCAGATCAGGAGGGTCAGCTGCCTGAAGGTATTGGGGAGATGATGTTTTAGATGCTGGAGACTTGCTTTATTATTATTATTTTCTTTGTTGCCTGAACTTGAATAAAATATATATTTGGTTTATTTGGATATTACTTGTATTTGGGCAATGTGACCCAGGATATTTATTTTTCTCCAGACTCTGATTTTATTTGAGGATATTGTATTTGGTTTCAAGTAAATTCCTGTTGGTAATTTGTTGCAAGTATTCATGAATGGTTGTGCTTTTGCTTCCGACTCTGATATTTCCTGTGATATGTTGCAAAGATTTCTTGAACAGCTTATGGATGATGAAAATCATTCACTGAGCTTTTGTTGCGTGCTCGTATTCCATATTTTTGAGAAGCGGGGCGTGACAAGACTTGTCTCCAAATGAATTTGTGGGCGCAAATGAGTGTCCCAAACTCACCTCATTTCGAAGAAGACAGAGAGGATCGACTTAATCTTGAGGATGATTGTCTCTACTCAGAGGGAGATTTGTTGGATCCCGATGAAGAGACAGAGGAGTTCCCGAGTCAATCTCCAGACCTGGTCCCATGCACTTTTCCCCCAACTCAAGCAACGACCACATGTGCGTCTCAAAACGATACAGAACTCAGGGGTCACAAGAGGACTATGGAGGAGTCCTTAGATAACTATTTGGAGGTTGCGGCAGCTGCTAAGGCAGCCAAAACAAGCGGTGGAGGTACAAGCTCTTTCCTAGCTTTTAATTCTATGACCAATACTGAAATCTTCTATCTAGCCGAAACATGTGGTCTTGCGGCTAATGATATTGATAGAAACGCCCGACTACTTAATCAAATTAGAGGGTGGGAGTTTGATAGGGTTAGACTCATCTTGGAATCGAACGTAGATTCGAGTAACGTACCCCCCTCTAATAGTATTTAATGGATGCCCTTTTCTGGAACGTTAGAGGCCTGGGTGGGCGGGGTAAACGAGAAATGGTTAAGGAAGTCGTAGCCAGATCTAAGACGAACGTCGTGGGACTTCAGGAGACCAAACTGTCTCACAATCCTAGACTCAAGCGAGTGGGGGGTGTCGAATCTCTGAATGGAGGATGTTACCATCAGTTGGGGCGTCTGGGGGAATTGCTCTAGGTTTTAATCCCAATGTCTTCTGTTGCATTGACGAATTGCACGGGCAATTCTCTCTATCGGTACTGCTACAGAGAAAGTCCGACCAATGGCTCCAATCGGTCACAGTGGTGTACGGGCCCCACATGTCCACTGCTAGAACGGCCTTCTGGACGGAATTGATATCTATCAAAACACACTGGCCCCACCCGTGGGTAGTGGGGGGAGACTTCAATATCACAAGATTTGCCTCTGAGCACAGAAGCAGAGGTGCCAGCAAACTTGATAGAGAAGCGTTTAACGAGGTCATCACAGACCTGGAATTGGTTGACATCCCCATTTCGGACAGACTTTTCACCTGGTCGAACATGCAGGTGCAGCCCACTTTAGCCAAGTTAGATAGGTTTATGGTCTCCATGGAATGGAAAACCAAATTCCCTCTAGCATCTGCTAAGTCCCTCCCTAAGCCAACATCGGATCATGTGCCAATTTTTCTATCTTCAGGGGAGGATCAACCCAGAAAGCCAGTAGATTCTGGTTCGAGAAGGCCTGGTTAGAAATTCAGGGGTTCCACCACATGGTGAACGAGAGTTGGTCTCGCCCAACCAGGGGCAATGAGGCGACCGCGATATGGTGTGAAAAAATCAGTAGGCTCAGAGGCAAGCTACGGAAGTGGAACCGGACCAGATTTGCTCTAATTTGGAGAACAAAGGAGTCCCTTCTTGAAGGAATTGAGGAACTCGAGAAGACGGAAGAAGCTATGGACCTTTTATAGGAAGAACAGATGCGACTGCTCCAACTCAGACAGGACATTGACCAGCTCTATAGGATAGAGGAAATCAGATGGCAACAATGATCGAGAGTCACATGGCTCAAGGAGGGAGACGCGAATACTGCTTTTTTCACCGAGTTTCCAGTGCACGGCGTAGAACTACCCTCATTCACTCCGTCAACTCGGAGTCTGTTTTAATTCAAAGCGAGAATGCTATTAAGCTGGCCTTCCATTCCCATTACAAGCACCTCTTTGGGCGCAAAGCGGAGTTCAGAACCCCACTCCGGCACGACTTCTGGCGGGACCAAGCAGGTGAGCCAAGTCCTGGAGTGCAATCCATCGAAGCACCCTTCACCGAAAAGGAAGTATGGAAGGCTGTCCAACAACTGGGTAAAGATAAAGCCCCAGGCCCAGACGGATTCCCAATCATGTTCTATCAGACATTTTGGGAGGAAATCAAAGGAGACCTGCTAAAGCTATTCGAAGACTTCTATGAGCATAAACTAAAATTGGGGAGAATCAATTATGCGGAGGTGGTGCTCATCCCTAAACAAGAGGATTCACGGCGCATAGGTGACTTCCGCCCCATAAGCCTACTTAATTGTTCGGTAATGATCATTACAAAGACCCTAGCTAACAGATTGGGTAAGGTAATGGACGGCCTCATCAGCCAGGACCAGATAGACTTTATTAAGGGGAGATGCATTTAGGATAGTATTGCCACAGCCGAAGAGACTATCCATCAGTGTCACGCTTCCAATGCAAAGAGCTACCTCCTCAAGCTAGACTTCGAGAAAGCCTATGACTCAGTGGAATGGGATTGTTTATTGGTAGCACTGGCAGGACGGGGGTTCGGGGACAGATGGATCAGATGGATCCACACGTGTCTCACCACTAGCAAAAATGGCCATTTTGATCAATGGTACAGCCGGTCACCCATTTCCCTGCAAGCGAGGGCTCAGACAGGGAGATCCACTATCCCCCCTCCTCTTCACCATTGTGGCAGACATGCTCAGATCAATGATGACCAGATGCAGTAGAGCAGGCTGGATTGTACCAGTGGCTAAAGGGGTACAACGGCAAGGCTGCTCCATACTTCAATATGCCGACAACACTCTTCTATTCGGCAATGGAGACCTAGGAAAAACTATCGTCTTCAAAGGAATTCTATATTGCTTTGAGGCTTGGTCCGGACTCAGAGTTAATTTCCACAAAAGCGCCCTAATTCCCATTGCCCTGCCCCCAGAAGAGATGCTGGAGCATGCCTCTATTCTCAACAGCTCCGTCAAGAGGTTCCCCATTCAGTACCTTGGATTGCCTCTGAGACCCGGAAGACTCAAAAAGGCGGACTGGCTCCCAATCATTGATAAGGTCGATAAACGGCTAGTAGGATGGAAAGGGAAAGCCCTCTCCCTGGGAGGGAGAGTCACACTCATCGATGCAGTCCTGTCAAACCTTCCTACTTATTATCTCTCTTTCTTCGAGATGCCACGATGGGTTATTCAAAAAATTGACCGGATACGAAAACGTTTCTGTGGAAAGGGGCGGACCCAGACCGAGGGGGATATCATCTCATTAGGTGGGAGAAGGCATGCATAAAAAAGATTCACGGAGGCCTGGGCATAATCGACCTTCGGGACATGAACCTGGCACTACTGGGTAAATGGTGGTGGAAAGTCTTTCATCCCAATGGAGAAGGGTGGCAGCAGTTTGTCCAGGGATATATGCATGGGAATGGAACTAGAAACCTAGGCTTCAGGGTAGGCCCTAGAGTATCCTGCTTCTGGAAGGGTATCACCAAGGCATACGAACCCTTCAATAGCTGTGTTAAGTCAGTCATAGGTAATGGCAGACTCACTAGGTTCTGGTGGGATAAGTGGTGTGCGGACCACCCACTCAGATCTATGTTCCCAGACTTATACGAGCAAGCAACTCAACCACACTGCTCGGTGGCAGCAGTATGGAAAAGAGGAGCATGGAACCCAGCATTCAAACATCCACTTGACACGGATTCCCAACGCAGACTGACGGAACTTCAGGCATACATCTCAAACGCTGGAATTGGCTGTACTCAGAGGCCCGACAAGAAAACCTGGGATCTGGAGAAGAACAGCAAGTTCACGGTCCGTTCAATGTACAACCGCGTCCACTTTAGGGGGTGCTCACCAAAATGGTCGAACATTGTATGGAAAATGAAAGCGCCCCTGAAAATAAAAGTTTTCATATGGCTGGTGCTGAACGACGCGATCCTCACTATGGAGAACCTGGTTAAGTGCCAACCAAATCTGGATGCTCACTGTGGGTTCTGCCAGGTCAACCCGGAGACTAGAGACCACATGTTCCTTCACTGTCCTAGGAGCAAAGCGATTATCGTCGAGGTGCTCAGTGCACTAGGGACGTCTCAGTACCCTAATTCATACAACGACCTATGGGTGGGGTCCTTATTCGCGACGGAACGAAAGAGGCGTGGTTTATCGCAATTGCCGCTGTGACTTGGGCGCTTTGGCTAGATAGAAACAACATTTACTTCCGTAGAACTTGCAATACCTTTTTGGCAATTTAAATCACATTATGCATCTAATTTCATTTTGGGCTAATGTGGCTACAGCAGGTCCCAGGGACAGGATCGCCACAGTGTTACAAGTACAGGAGTTCAACGACGAGGAGATCGAGATTGGCCCGACGATTGACTGAGGCATGAGCAGTGTGAGACAGTGATACCCACCACCCCAGGGCTTGTTGGGAGGAAAGATGTATTAGTTTTGGCTTTCTTATGCTCTGTCTGTATTTTGTCCCCCCCCCCCCCCCCCCCCCCCCCCACATGTTTTTGGGTGAAGTATGTTTTTCTGTTTTCTTTCTAGGATTTTGTTGTTTGCTCAGTACCCTGAATTTTATTTATTAATCTCTGATTAATGAAACAGGGTGGCCAGATTCCACCTTTTCCTTTAAAAAAAAAAAAAACAACAAGGTACTGTTTATCGCTGGAAAGGAAAACCAAGCGGTACTAGGTACTTTTTCTTCAATAAAAATCATCCATTAAAGTTTCACAGTACTTACTTTTGGCATCTTACCACCAATTCTACCTTTTGGCTCACAGATGGGATACTCATCCAATTAACAATTGATGACAGTTTGAGAGAGTGAAACAAATAAAGCAGACACCAAAGTAATACCATCATAGCTCACTTTTCTCCATTCAAGCTTCGTTGAAGAGTCATTCTTTCGTATCAAACTGATGGCTGTAAGCTTGTTACATCATTTATAGGTGTTTTATTGGCAATATCTTTACGAATCTCAGGCTGAAATCTTGGTTAAGTCTACTCCCAAATATGCTCTGAATCCTTTTAATAACTTGCCCACAGTTGTAAAGGACGCTATGGCTACCACTGACGTAATTATTAATTCATTGAGATCTTCATATCGTTTCTTTACTTGCAGAAAATAAGCATCTCGCAATGAGGTCAGAACCAGGTTAATCTGATTTCATAAAACAGCGAAAACTGCCTAACCGGGATGTAGAAGGACAAAAAAGACCAGAACGACTTCCGTATAATTAACTTCCATCCTATCACCTTTCCCTAACATTTGTGGGCGCTTTTGCACATGTCCAGACCATGTCAATCAGTTCTCTCGTTACTTCTAATTCATACGCATTTTATCAGCTACTTCTAATTTCTTACTACCACTCGCTTATTATCTTAGTATTTAGTATTCTTTCCACTCTGATACCCAATATCCTCAATTTCAAAGCTCAGCTCATTTTCTGGACAAACTTTTTTAAAATTTAGAACCTAAATTAGTAATTAGTATTCTTTCCACTCTTATACCCAATATTCTCAATTTCAAAGCTCAGCTCATTTTCTGGACAAACTTCTTTCAAATTTAGAACCTAAATTAGATGACACAGTTGCATTCTAGGGACCTCTAATCGACACAAAAACTGTTTTCCTTTCTAAGAAAAAGAAAGCCGATGTATTTATCTCTAAAATGAGACGCTGAATATACCAATCAAAAGAAGTATCAACAACCCCAGTTGGATTGTACAAACAGTAGGGGTATCTATAAAACTCATAAATTACCCCAGTTGGATTGTACAAACAGTAAGGGTATCTATAAAACTCATAAATTACGTGCCCAAATGGAAATTTAAGAACCAAAAAACAAGCCAGAAAGTTTAATACAATTTTGAAAACAGAGTTAATAACAACGAATAACAATAACAAATAACATATAAATAATGGGGGCATATACCCTTCAAAAAAGAGACCTCATCGGACTAGTTTCCTCCATTCAGTGCGGCCACGATTTATTTCGGGCCCACTGTTTGACAACTTCAAGAAATGAAGGAACTGGCAATGGTCTTGCCTGTGCTTTCCACTGGCAGACCCATTATGCCCGTCTTCACTGCCTGTGAGCTCCGAGCTAGTAAGGGAATCAACAATATCGTCGTGTTGACATTCCCGCCTGTAGTCCAATGTTATTGTTTGCAGCTCATGGGTGTCGATGATTTCTTGAGGCATACTCTAAATTACGAAGTAAAATGTTATTGTGAAGAATAATGAATAAACTACTTGTAAGAGTATCCCAATACAAAAATAAATAAACAAATAAACAGAACTGTCAAAACTAGATACGTGATATGTCCCTACCACTACACTAGAACTCCAAAACATGCGGTTTATGTTTAATTTCTAACGATGTTAATGCTCATAAGTATCAATGGGGTACATCAAAAATCATAATGCAGGGAACAAAATATGAGAACCAATGGCACCCATTTATTTTATACCCCATGGGATAGAGATTTTTTCCCTACAAATGCAAATCTATGTCAGTTGTATTATATATATATATATATATATAGGGAAAGGCTCCGTTGCACACTACTTTTGGTGCTCACCGCGTGAACACTACGTCTTCGGGCGTTCAAATCGAAAATCCGAACCGTTCACATTGATCTACACATCTAAATTAGTCTAAATATGTAAAATCAAATCATTTGAAATTCATTTGCCCATTCATTGAAGTGTTACAAAATTGTATGGCTGAAATTCATTGTTTTTATAGTCGCGTGATGGATGGGCAAATGAATTTCAAATGATTTGATTTTACATATTTAGACTAATTTAGATGTGTAGATCAATGTGAACGGTTCGGATTTTCGATTTGAACGCCCGAAGACGTAGTGTTCACGCGGTGAGCACCAAGGTAGTGTGCAACGGAGCCTTTCCCTATATATATATGTATATATCAATGGCCCAAAAGCAGAATTGGAGTTTTGTAATACTTAGAAAGGGAAATGAGAGGAATATTCGAACCCAAAGTATTTTGATGTTGTTAATAACAAATAATAACACATGAGCTATGCAGGATTAAAAAAGTTAACACATGAAAATTGAAAGATAGATAGGCTGCTACTTACTTCAAGAACCCATCCGATGTAAGTGACATTGTTTACATGTTGGTTCATATCGAAATCAGCTCTCCTTGGCTGCACGTTTAAAAGATGTAAAACTTGAGAAGAGAAAGTATAACCTTAGCTTCTTGCTATAAAGCTTGTAAAAGGATTTGAAGAAATAGAAAGCTACACAAAACTAACTGGGTAACTTACTGCAAGTCCTAGCCGTGAATGTTGTGCAGGATCTTCAAGTTTGGGGATTTTCTTCAGACTGCCGTTGTCTTCCTCTGGAAATGCCAATCTGCAGAATTGGAAATGGCTTTACTCAAAAAGTTCATGAACTTAACCATAGAAGTAGCTGGAGAACGTTAAGTAATACATATACTTACAAGATACTAGTACATGCATTAAGTAGTAAGCTAGCATACATGCATTAAGTAGTAAGCTAGCATAGTTCGGCATTCTTCACATCATGCGACTAAAAATGCTTAATAATATGCAATGCAATCTGCCAAAATTCAACCAAGAGTGTGTACCGTAATTCCATTAGTTTCCTACACTATCCTATACATAATAAAAATTTGATTTCATTTTAATGCAAGGGGGTGAGCGGGTTTGCAAAGAGGCTCAAAATTTTCTTATCTTCAATAAGATGGATCTATGGATAAACAAAACATATGACAAAACTTACCTAGGAGTTCTGGGACAGAACACGAGATATTCTTCCCTCACTTCATCACTTACTCGTTGAAGTTTTCTAGTGTCTTGATTCATCATCACCCATTTGCTATACAAATGTGAATAAATACATAAGTGAGGATAAACATACGAAAGCAAAAAAAGGAAATCCATTAGACCAATTGAAGAACTATGCCAAGGGAATCAATTTTAAAAGAATACCTTCTTCCCGAAAAATGTAAACAAAATATGCTTTAGACCCTATAAACAAAAAAAGGGTAGAAAAAAAATTCATCCTCCAGGTATTTGAGCTATCCTACGCAAAGCTACAGGGAGATGTTTCGGTATAAGAGACAATAAGCTTACTTGAGGTCAAGAATGAACTATTGTACATGTGACAACTTAGCCTCTTATACTGTATGTGGCTTATTGAATAAATCTTAGTTCCATACAAGTGAAAGGACATAATATTTAACACAAATAAAATATCTGAAATGCAAGCACCACTATGTGAATTACATGTGAGAATAGAGTTCAAGGCCCAAGTGAGAGGGAGAGCAGGGTGTGGTAGCTATACAATGTTGTTTTCAGCATCAACTAACCTTTTAGGCAAATGTATTAAAAATAGCCTTTCCAGAGTTTATCTTAATTGCATTGAACAGATTATGATAAAAACATTCATTACCTAGTAGCTCTACCAATAACTGAACCAGTAGCCAAATCCTTCAGAATCCAATCACGCCTAGTACCAATCTTCCCTTCTCCTTGGCACCAAGTTTCAATCTCCACAACATCACCCCTAGAATAAACTGTCTATTAAGCTTCAAGAGTCTGAATTCAACATGAATAACATAGTTGAAAAAATTTGTGAACTCACCAAGCTGGATATTTATATATCTCAATATGCATTCGAGAGGTAACCCAAATGAGGCGAAGTTTTCGCATGGTGGTCGTTGTAGCAAACCCATCGGTGGAAAATCCTACACTCTGTGCATGGTTGCAACCAACTTCCTACATTAAGAAACCATTATATAGTGTAAATCAAATGAAACGGGGGCAAGTAATAACCACTGTTTTAAATTTCGGCCGTATACGGCCGAAATTTTCTTTCAGCTAGTTTGGCGATACGAAATCACTAATTTTATACTCCACATTGTTTTGGACCGAAATGTACAAATTTTGGCCGAAATTGCCAAAGTATCGGCCGAAATATTGTTGAAATTGCCAAAATATCGGCTGAAACAGACACACTAATGTTATTATGAATATATAACTTTGGCCGAAATTTTCTTTCGGCTAGTTTGTCAATACGAAATCACTGATTTTATACTCCATATCGTTTTGGACCGAAATGTGCAGATTTTGTCCGAAATTACCAAAATATCGGCCGAAACGGACACACCAATGTTATTGTGAAAATATAACTTTTTTTTGTTTTACATTTTGCATATAAGTCTTTCAATATAGGACCTTAAACTAAGATAATGTGAGAATTTTATCTCTCTATTGTTTGTATATATACAAAATCAATTAAGTCTATTAACTAATACTTTTTTCCTAATCAATGCAAATTTAATTTAGTTATATAATTATATTACTGATGTACCTTAACCCTAAAAATAGAGAAACTCCAAAAAATTTAAAGAATTAAATTTACCAACATGTAATGCAGATTCCGTCAGAAATTAAAACTATTAATTGGTTTAATAGATTTTCAAGATATGAAATAGTTTAACAAGCCTAATTAAATATTTAACCTAACAATCAATAATTATACCTAAACGTTCTTATCAAGTAAAACAGTCAATAACGATTCGTACCCTAATTAGCAAGTAGAAGCACTCACTCTCAATATTTGTAGACGACAGATAAATCAAATAATATTATAAATTAAATAATGTTATAGAGATGATAAAGCAGTAATACAAATATTTGAGAAGTGAAAAGAGTTTACCGGGATTGCAGATAAAGAGTAGTTGGCAGCGAAGATGGCTCCGACACAGCGACTGGCAATGGGGGTCACAGGGTGGTCGCGCGACGGCCTGTGCGATTGGAGATGGTGACCGCAGCGGAGACGACGGTGACTGGAGGGCGATGGGGTTGGGGCTTTGGGGATAGGTTCAGAAGTCGAGCGGGGAGGAGACGGCGAGGAGGGGTTGGATTTCGAATTGAAGGTGATGGGTGGTCAGAGTTGGTGGTTGACGGGATAGTGGTGGTGTGTCTGGGTGAGGGAGGTCGAAGGGGTGATAAAGAGAAGAGCTAGGGTTTGTGTTTGGACGCAGTGGTGAAGAAGAAGGAGAAGGGAGTTAGGGTTGACTTTGAGCTGGAATTGGGGATTAGGATTTTGGGTTGAATTGATTTGGGAATTTGGGATATAGTTTAGAGCTTCTCACAAACCCTAAACTTTTATCTTAATGTCTCATACAAAAAGATGGATGAAGAGCAAAACTCAATCACAGTATTTTTATTTAATCAAGAATAGCATAACTTCTCATTATTCTCAAGGCTAATATATAGCCTCAAAACAAATCCAAAACAAATCACAAACAAATGCAAAACAAATCTCTCAAATCTAAAATAAATCTCTCAAACAAATCTTTCAAATAAACTACATATGGCTAAATCTCAAAATAAAAATAAAACAGAATCGATGTCCTCATTGTTCTCTCCGGGTGGGAGAGTGCTCGACCCAGTCGAGTTAAAACCAGTGATCATGGTGCTCCAAAAGATCTGGCTCCAAACACTGGAGCTCCTCACAATCACTCCAAGTGTCATCTGACTTCGGCTTGTTCTTCCACCTCACCAAATACATATGAATACCACCATCTCAAGTAGAGATTATCTGATCATCTAAAATATTATCCAATTTGTCTGTCGGTGGATAAGTATCAGGTAAAGAGAAAAATGTGAAAATCTCACCATTAGGCTGCAGGATAGGATCATCTATAAGAGTTCTAGGGTTAAATTTTGGACCTTTATAGAGTACTAAATCCTCAATATTGAAAGTTTTACTTATGCCAAAACCTTCAGGAAGGCCAACGACATACGCATTATCATTGATTTTATGCAAATTTTTAAATGGGCATGCAGCACGTATGTTCAATTTCTTAACGGATCTAGCTGATAACCGTTCCGGACGAATCTGAACCATCACTTCGTCACCTGCATCAAAAGTTTTAAATTTCCTTCCATCTACTATTAACTTGTAGTTAAAATTATTCTCATTAATTTTCTTGAAAATTTCTCTATGCAAATCATGAATGCGAGATGTAAATGTGAATGCAGACTCTAAGACTCAATGATGTTCTAACACATGGATAAAATCTATAGGCTGTTAAGTAACTTGGAAAGGAATAGGTGACTCAGGTACATTCAATAGAGGTGATTAGATCGCCCGAATACAGTGGAGAGGCTGGTCATCCTCTTCTTCATCAAAGTCACCACTTACATGAGGTTCACAGGTAAACTCATTGTCGGACTCATCATCGATGACAGCGGTACCTTCTCTAATGTTGATCTTACTGGGGCTGGAACAGTTGTCAGCAACATGGCCATATCCCTTGCATTTACAGCACTTAGTGAGAGGATCAATCTTCGAATAGTCTCTTTCAGTGTTCTTACCCGTGTTGTCATGTCTAAGTGAATTGGGATTTGAAGTAGGCTTGCTTTAGTAAGGTTTATTGGGGTGCTGAGAAAAGGGGCTCAGGTCTAAAGGGCTCAGTAGAGATCATTCTAAATAAATGATCTATCGAATCGCTGGACTTGTCGGAAGAACTTGCTGAAAGGAAATCCATATCGAGGACAAGAGCATAAACTGCTGTCAATGAGTCCATATTTCTATGAATTAGCTCGTTCCCAAGATCGGCTCATAGTCCAGCTCTGAACTTAGAAAGGGTATGTTCTTCGCTCTCTTTGCCTGAAGCATTGCACCGAATGAGGAAGTCATCGAACATACCAACATACTCTTGGGTAGATTTGCTTTCCTGATAGAGTTGACTTCACGAATCAAGCATTCGGGTGTGGAAAGATAGGGGCACATATCTCTTAGTGAGCTTCTCTTTCTTGGCTTTCCAAGTGGCTATAGGTGTCAGGCCTTGGCCTCTGCTGGCGTATTCAAGATTTGTCCAGTATTGTTAAGTTTTTCCAGTCAATCATTATGGCAAATTTGACCTTCAGGATTTCGCTCATGTCAAACCACACGAAGTAGTGGTCCATGGCACGGATCCAATCGAGATATGCTTGGGGTTCCATACGGCCATCAAAGTGGGGTACGTCAGCCTTAACATTCTTTTTGTATTGCTCGTCAGGGTTATGATCTTGACGTCGGCCGTCACGATCATTTCCTTGAGGGATCTGACGATGAAGCTCAGGGGCAACATTTTGATTCAATTCCACTTTATCTAGCCTCTAATTGATATTGGCAAGAGTTGCTTAATTGGCAACGAGGGTAGTGAAAATATCAGAGTTGTCCATTCCAGTTCGAGGAGGGGCTAGCAGAAGTCTAGGGTTCTGTTGCCGCTGAATCTGGTGTGGGGGCAATAGACATAATTTGTAGGTTCGTAGGAACTCGAACAAGCTGAATCCTACTTCTTCTTTGTTGACAAGTTGACTCCTTGGTGCTCCTGCGGACCTGCACAAACGTTCGAAACACCGGGATGAATCCCGGCGACGAACCCTCCGACGCTCTTGTCAATACCAGAAAAAGTAAAGGGAAAGAGCTTAAATGCACAAAGAGATCACCTGTGACAGTAGGAGGTAGGGGGTATTTATAGTCGCCGTGAAAATCTGTTTCAGGATCAGGATGAATCCCTACTTCCCGGTGTGACTGGGTAGGGGAGGTTAGAACCACCTCAGGATAAGGATGAGCCAGGATTTTCTCTTATCCTGTTGAACTGGTCCCTAACGGGTTGAGACCCGTTCTCGGCTGAACAGATCTGCTCATGGGTTAGGGGGTCCAAGAGGAGAGACCCGGTTCCCAATTCGGACTCGTCTTATAGGTGAAATTACCATCTTGCCCCTATAACTTTAAGATCTGTGCCCGCATTGAACGGTTCCGATTTAACCCCATTTTTAGCCATATCACGAGTCCCCCACTGCCAAAGACTGTGTTACAGCCTTTAGAGAGTAGTTTTGTTGTTTTAACGGCGTATAGGGTTTATCGGAGTTCTCAAAGGGTGTTCGAATCTCGTTTGATTTTTCCCAGTTTTATATTATTCTTTCGAACCATTTATTCAATTTTGCAGAGCGATGATTTGTCTTCCAGGAACACTAATTAACTGTTCTAGCCAATAATTATTTATCCGGGGGTTCAAAAATGTTTCCCAAATATATAATTATTTTTTAGAATTTTTAATTAATTTTCCTGAATTTTTAATCATTTTTTCATAATTTTTAAATAAATAATTCGAATTAATAAATAAAATATAATTTCAATCACCTAATTATGACGTGGCACGATCTGGATCGTCCATCAGCCTTGGGCGCGAAAATCTGGATGATCAAATGGTGAATCAACACTCGCTGACGTGGATCAATCTGAGACGTTGATCAGATTGTCGCACGAGTTTCGGGGCGATCCAACAGCTGAAGTGGTACGAAGGCATATTTTCTCTTGTTTGGGGGTCGGTGGCAAGAACTCTCGGCAACAGTTGCCGACCCCCATCAAACACCTCGGTTAGCTGACACGTGTTAGGGTGGAGACCAGAGTCAAGGGGGGTTCGACATTCATTGCCAAGGTCTAGTGGTGCTTCGAGATGGCAACACGTGTTGAAGGGGTTCGACAAGGCTTGCCAAAGTCCAGGTGAGATGTTTTTCTCACGGCTGGGCCTCAGTGGCAAGAATGTTCGGCGAGGTGTGCCGAAGTCCAAGTGAGATGTTTTTCTCACATTTGGGCGTCGGTGGCAAGAACGCTCGAAGAGGTGTGCCGAAGTCCATTGAGATGTTTTTCTCACGTTTGGGCGTCGGTGGCAAGAACGCTCGGCGAGGTGTGCCAAAGTCCAAGTGAGATGTTTTTCTCACGTTTGGGCGTCGGTGGCAAGAACGCTCGGCGAGGTGTGCCGAAATCCAGGTGAGATATTTTTCTCACGTTTGGGCGTCGGTGGTAAGAACGCTTGGCGAGACACGCCGAAGTCCAGGTGAGATGTTTTTCTCACGTCCGAAGCCCAAGGGAGATGAGTGTGGCATGTTGACATTTTATCGATGACGAGTCAACGACACGTGGCACTTTGACCGTTTGACCATTGACAGGTCAAGCGCCTGTTGAGTTCCTTGTCGTTTTGTGGTAAATGGGCCTGCCTCTTGAGTCTTGAAGCCCATTAGTCTCGATTTGTGTGCAGTCTCTATAAAACTTCAAACCCCCCCCCTCACTTGTTCATTTCTCAAGTTTTTACTCAGGCGACAAGTTTTCACCAAGCTTCAGGCGACATCTAATCATTCTCCGGTGATCTTTCCGACCGTAGCTTTCACTTCAAGGTAACTCAACACTTAGCTTATTTTTTTAGCAAATGTTTAGCTTTCCCCTGAGTTCAGAGCCCCCCCCGGTTGCCGATGAGCCGTCTCCGAGCCAGGTTCCTCTCGTCGACAAGGGCAAAGGTGTCGAAGCAGCTACTTCGGTAATCGTGGAGACCGTAGTCGAGAACCCACGCAGGATGGGGGAGTTCGGGAGATTGTCGGGCGTTCTAACCGGACTCCATAGGGTTCGGGAACTTCCGGAGGAGCACGCCGAACGAATAGTGTACGGAAGGGGGCGGAGTTTTGAAGAGAACGCCGGGAGATTTCGGAAGTTGATGATACCATCTCCATCCACAGCGAAGGCCGACCTGGTAGCAGTTCGGGGATGTTTTCTGGTCCCCGAGGAGTTCGAGCTGATGTTGCCCGGATCCGAAGTGAGGGCTAATTCACCGATGCCGGTGGATATGTGCTTCTGACCAGTCGACGCCTTCATTGTCGGGCACGGCTGCCACTCCACCCCTTCGTTATCCAAGTTCTGCGGTGGTTCAGGATCAGCCCCATTCAGCTCATGCCGAACGGGTGGAGAGTGATCAACGGGTTCACCCTTCATTGTCAAGCGGCGGAGATCGAGCCGGATCTACATGTTCCGGATGTTATACCGACTTCACCAGCAGTAGGAGTTCATGTTCTATCTGGCTCCGAGGCATGGGGCTCGACTCGTCAGCTGTCCCGGCTCGATAAAGCACTGACGAGACAAGTACATCATTCGGAGTCGAGAGCCTTGGTGCATTCCATCGGACTGGGTCAAAGAAGTGTCGAAGAGGGTGAAGGAGCTTCCGGTGCTCTACCCTAACGAAGAAGACATGGTTCAGGTTCTCCTCGACCGACCGAAGCTCGACTGGAGGGACCTGACCGAGGAGGTGCTCTTCGGGGGGGGCTCAGCCACATAAACCCCAGTATGCAGTTTTCCCCTTTTGTTTTTTCATTTTCGTTTGGTTTTTTTCTTGCGTTTAATCACCTCTTCTTCTGGTGCATAAACCATGGCCTACGACGCCATGATGGCTAAGCATGCAGCCCTTGGCAACAAGGCTCCGAGGAAAAGGAAGAGGGTCATCACAAAGGTGACCTCCTCGAGGACAAAAACGATCGCCATCGCCGTCGAAGAAGCAACGGCGTTGGCCACTGTGGTCCCGAGGGCGACGACGACGGCAGCCGCTTCGGGTTCAGTTGATGCGGGCAAGTTCCCAATGGCTGCCACTTTGGGAATGGAGGCGGCCCTGCTGACGGCCGAGGCCGAAGTGTTCCTAACCGAAGAACACAAAAAGATCTTTGTTCCGGGACTGGCATGTCCGGAAGCTCGATGGGTTCCTCGGCGACTCAACGTCGAGCATGCAGGCCGTCCAGCACCTTGCGCCACCGAAGGACCGCGTCACCATGGATGCCGGTGGAGTTGGGGACGATGCCCTCGAGATCGCCCGAGCCGCAGTGTTGGTAAGTAGTGTAGTTTTGCTAGTTGCATACCTATATTTTCTTGGTTTTCATGCTAACTCATTTTCTTCTCGCAGATAACCTGTCACTTTGACCATCTTATGGAGAAGATAACCGAGCTTGAAAATGAGCTAAAGCAGGAGGTGGACAGGCTTCGGGCGGAAAAAGCTCGGATCGCCAATAAGCTCGAAAAACTAAGGGTCGAGGCGGACGAGAAGACGACGAGGATGGAGTACCTCGATGGCCTCGTGGCGAAGCTGGAGGCCAATGTCGCCACTCTACTCCAACAGAAGGAGTCGGCGGCGAAGGAAAAGGAGGCCGTTGAAGCTGCCAAGATCGCTGCTGCAAAAGAAGCTGAGGCTGCGACCATGGAGAAGGCTCAGGGGTTCCTTGCGGCCAATATGGGTAAGGCTTATGCCCGCGCCATTGAGCAGGTGAAGGAAAGTTTCCCCGAGGTCGACTACTCCAGGTGGCGCCTCTTCCCCGACCATGTCCCGGGCTTCGACGAAGAATCAGACGAAGGCGAGGAAGGGGACGACAATACGGAAGCTGAGGTCGACAGTGCCGATGACGAGCCCGGCTCCGAGGTTACACCCTTAGCGATCGTCGTCGCTCCTGAGCAGTCGGATCTTGCAGCGACCGGCAGCCACGGCAAAGAGGTCGGGCCTTGACTTGTAACTTTTAAATTTTTGATAAGCAATGTATCGCTTAATCGTGGACTGGCCACCGCTTGTATATTTTTGAATTACAATTGAATGAAAAACTTTTTTGAAATTTTTGGCTAAGAGTTAACTGCGGTTTGTTTGAAATTTTTGGCTAAGTGTTCCCTGCGGTTTGCAGTGGCTGTGTTTGAACTTAGCAGTTTGACTTTGTCTTTTCAGGTCGTCGAAGTGCTGCCACTCGCCAAAGTGCCTCAGGTGGCCGAGGTGGCTCGTCTCGAGGTTGGTCTAGGGGCGACAAGGTTGGGCCTTGCTAGGAGCCGAGAGCGGCTTCGTGAAGTGGAGTGGGAGCTTCGCAAAGCGGAACGTGAGCGGAATCATCTAAGATTGATCTTAGTACGTCGAGACCTTGAGATCAGATGATTAGAAGAGAGGATTAGCGAGACGACCCCCGAAGGCGATGATGTGGGCTCGTCAGCGGCTGTCAACCTCGGCATGAGATTTGGGTGCCTTCGTCACTCGCTGACTAAGGTGACGGCGGAGAGAGACAACCTGAAGAAGATAACCGTCGACAAGAGCATGGAGGTCGCTCATCTTCGACGGACAATCACTGACAGCTATCGTGGTGCAGGCTCAGTGCGACTGCCGCGGTTGAAGATAAAGGTGACAGACGACTCGCTTAAGGAGCGAATTGTCGAGCTTGAGACGGAGATTGCTCGTCTTCGACCGCGATCCAAAGGAAGCACTGTCAGAATTACGTCTTGCACTGTGAGGAGTATAATAGGGGATGATGTTCTGCGAGCTCGCGCTTCGCTCGCCCCTATACATCGGGACCCCGGAGATGCGCAAAGTGGTGTGGCAGCTTCGTTAGGCGGAGCCTCTATTGGGGCCACCGTTAGATCAGGTGCGGACGATGCATCTCGAGATTCTCGACTCGTCGGCCTAGGGATGTCTGTCGAAGCAGAGCGTCGGCAGCACAGCATTCGTCGCCCCCGTGTGCCTCTAAACCGAAAGCTACTTCAGCGCCTCTAGGAGGCGCTAAAGTAGCTTTCTATAATCTTGTAATTTTGGTTTCACAAGTTTTGTATCTCGATGTAAAGTTGAGTCAGTTATCTGTAATTAGACTTGTCTCTCAAACTTTAATGAAATAATACTTGTTGTGTGAACTTGTGTGCTTTGCTAGCGTTTGCAGTTGTCAACAATTATGGGAGTAATCATGAACGGTGAATCACTTCGTACTCACTTATAAGCAAGTAGTTGAAGTGCTGGACTCCGAACTTGTCGTTTAGAAAATATCAACAGCTGTAGGAGCAATTCCGAATGGCGATCCGCTTTGTACTCGCTTAGAAGCAAGTAGTTGAAGCGGAGTAGAACCAAGTGTTGGACTCCAAATGTGTCGTTTAGAAAATACCAACAGCTATAGGAGCAATTCCGAATGGCGATCCGTTTCGTACTCGCTTAGAAGCAAGTAGTTGAAGCGGAGTCGAACCAAGTGTTGGACTCCAAGCGGGTCGTTTAGAAAATACTAACAGCTGTAGGAGTAATTCAGAATGGCGATCTGCTTCGTACTCGCTTACAAGCAAGTAGTTGAAGCGGAGTCGAACCAAGTGTTGAACTCCAAGCGTGTCATTTTAATGCAATTTTTTTTTTGTAAGTAGAGTTAGACTACCAAAAAATAGAGAACTTGCGAAGTAAACTACCAAAAGATAGAACTTGGGGGAAAGTTTGCTTTTATTGAAAACGATTAGGCGGCGACTTCTAAGTTGCGAGCGGCTTTTACACTTTGATAAAAAGAAAATACAAGTAAGAACTTTAGACATGTTTTCTGGAGCGCTCTCGGAGAAGTTGCTTGGAACGGTGTTTGGACACCCTCTTGGTACTTCATCAAGTGCTCCGCGTTCCATGTCCTCGGTATTCTCCTGCCCCTTGGGTTTTCGAGTTGATACGTGCCTGGACGAATAACTCTGGAGACCTTATACGGTCCTTCCCAATTAGGTGCCAACTTGCCTTTTTTGCATGGATTGGAGATCGACAACTTTCGGAGCACTAGGTCTCCATCTTTAAGGTTGGCTGACCGTACCCTCTTATTGTAAGACTGAGTGATCCTACAGCGGTAGGTCTCTTGTCGAATTGCGGCTCTCTCGCGGACCTCGTCTATGAGGTCTAGGCAGTTGCGAAGCTGGATCGCGTTCTGCACTTCACTGCAGGCTATTAGTCGGGGTGAAGGCAGACTCACCTCTAAGGGGATGAGAGCTTCGGATCCATATGTGAGGTTGAGGGGGGATTCCCCCGTCAGAGCTCTTTTGATGGTGCGATAGTTCCAAAGCACGTTCGGGAGTTGTTCGACCCACAGCCCCTTAGTGGATTTGTCGAGCCTCTTCTTCAGGCCAGAGAGGATTTGTCGATTTGCGTTCTCTGCTTGGCCATTGGACTGAGGATGAGCTATCGAGGAGAACTGCTGCTGAATGCCAAGGTCGACGCAAAAGTAGCGAAAGGTCGCTCCCGCGAATTGAGTACCGTTGTCGGTTACGAGGATGCGGGGTACCCGAACCGACAAACGATGCTCTTCCAAAAGAACTTCTGGACCTTGTGCTCGGTCATTGTGGAAAGAGGTTCAGCCTCGATCCATTTTGAGAAGTAGTCTATTGCTACAACTAGGAACTTCAGCTAGCCCGATACTGGAGGGAAAGACCCAAGCAAATTCATCCCCCACATTGCGAAGGGGATTGGACTCGCCAAGGAAACGAGTTGTGCTTGGGACAGGCAACGGATCGGGGCGAATTTCTGGCAGGAGTCACACTGGCGGACGTACTCCTCGGAGTCACTCAGTAGTGTGGGCCAGAAATAGTCGTAGTTCAAGAATTTTCGGGCAAGGGATCTCACTCCCAAGTGCGCGACATACAGACCGTCATGAGCCTCCTTTAGGGCATAGAGCGCTTCCTCCGGGGAGAGGCACCTCAGATAGGGTCGACCGTCGATCTGGGTGTAAGAGCGTTTGTACATGACTCCGTCAAGGAGTGTGTACCGCTCGGCTCGTGTCCTGATCCTCCTTGCCTCTTTCGGGTCTTCGGGAAGGACTCCGTCTCTGAGGTACTTGAGGAGGGGCTTCATCCAGTTCTCCCCAAGTGTTACGAGATAGGCTTCCATCGGCTCCGGATTATCTTCATCAATACTTGGTCTAAGAAGAACCTCTATCAAGACGGTCCGCTCTAGACCTTAGAGGGATGAGGGATGAGGAGGCGAGCTTAGGAGAGCATCTACCTGCGCGTTTTCCTCTCGAGGGACGCGACGCACTGGAGTTTAACATCTTCGAATAAGCCTAGAAGCTCCCTAACCTTTGCCAAATACTTGGCCATACGCTCCTCCCTCGTCGTATTCCCCCGACACTTGGTTGACGACCAATTGCGAATCACTGAAGACCCTGACCCGCTTGGCCCCGGCTTTGCGAGCCATGCAAAGCCCCGCTATGAGGGCCTCATACTCTACTTCGTTGTTTAATGCCGGGAAGTTTAAGCGGAGGGAGTATTGGAGGACGAAAGTGTCTGGGCCGGCTAAGATAACGCCAGTCCCACTTCCATCGGCACAAGAAGACCCATCCACATAAACGGTCCAGACGAAGGGGTCGGCAGATGACTCGCAAGGGTCGGGGATGGTGCTCTCCACAGTGAATTCGGCCAGAGCTTGGGCCTTGATTGCCGTTCTTGGCTGGTAGCTGATGTCATATTGGCTCAGCTCGATGAACTTCATCAGGCGTCCGGAGGTCTCGGACTTGTAGAGAACTTGCTTCAGCGGCTGATCGGTAAGGACGACAACCGAATGAGATTGAAAGTAGGGGCAGAGCTTTCGGGCCGCCATAATCAAGGCAAGAGCCATCTTTTCCAACTTCGGGTAACGGAGTTCGGCATCCCGAAGGACCTAACTCACATAATAGATGGGCCTCTGCGTTCTATCCTCTTTTCTTACAAGGACCGCGCTGAGGGTTTGCTCCGAAGCGGCGAGATATAGGTAGAGGACCTCCCCAGGCGTCGGCTTGCTCAAGAGTGGGGGGTTAGCTAAGTATGCCTTGAGCTGGTCGAAGAACTTTTGTTGCTGTTCCCCCCATTCGAAGCCTTTAGCCCCCCCTGAGGGCCTTGAAGAAGGGAAAGCACTTTTCCCCAGACTTGGAGAGGAAACACCCAATTGCTGGCGGCGCCCCGTGAGCCTCTGTACCTCTTTGACGTTGGAGGGAGGAGCCATTTTGAGAATGGCTTGGATCTTCTCGGGATTGGCCTCTATGCCCCTCTGGCTGACCATGAACCCCAAGAACTTGCCGGATGAGACCCCTAACGTACACTTGTTCGGATTCAACCTCATATTGTGCCTCCTGAGCACCTCGAAGGCTTCTTGGAGGTCGAGGACATGTTCTTGCCCTCGGGTGCTCTTGACCAACATATTGTCTACGTAGACTTTCATGTTTCGGCCAATCTGGTCTCGGAAGACCTTGTTCACGAGGCGCTGATAAGTAGCTCCCGCGTTCTTCAAGCCGAACGGCATTGCCCTATAGCAATATAAGCCCTGGTCCGTCACGAAGGAGGTCTTCGGGATGTCGGGAGAGAACATTCGAATTTGGTTGTACCCCAAGAAAGGGTCCATAAAACTGAGGAGCTCGTGCTCGGAGGTCGCATCGATCAGACAGTCGATGCTCGGAAGAGGAAAAGGGTCCTTCGGGCATGCCTTATTGAGGTCGGTGAAGTCGATGCATATCCTCCAGCTCTCGTTGGCTTTCTTGACCATCACCACATTGGATAGCCACTCAGGATAGTTCACCTCCTGGATCAACCGAACGTTGAGGAGCTTTTTGACTTCTTCTTTGATCACCTGTTGATGCTCGGGAGCGAACTTGCGGCGCTTCTGCTAAACGGGCTTCACACCCGAGGCGACGCTGAGATGGTGCATTAGGAGCTCCTCGGAGATCCCAGGCATGTCGACCACGGTCCAGGCGAAGAGATCGCGGTTCTCCCTTATGCACTGGGAGATGTCTTCTTTGATGGGGAGGAGTGTCTTGCTGACCTGGAATGTCTTGGTGGCGTCTTCCTCTGAGAAGGCCACTTCTTCTAGTTCATCCACCGGTTCGGAGATGGTTTGGCTACTCTCCAGTGGGAGCTCGAGGGCTTCTAGGGAGAGGACCGGGCCTCCCATTGAGGTCATATAACACTTACCAGCCGCCTCTTGACTCCCTCTTACTTCTCCTACCCCTGCGGGGTGGGGAATTTCATCTTCATGTGGTAAGCGGAAGGGATGGCTTGGAGCGCGGCAAAGCCTGGTCGACCCAGGATCACGTTGTAGGCAACCTTCGCATCTACCACCATGAAGTCCATTGACTCCGTGCGAGTGACCGAGGCTTTGCCAGCGGTGATGTCGAGAGTTATCACTCCCTCGATCGTCACCGGAACCCCAGTGAACCCATGAAGGGTGTAGCCGGCCGGCTTGAGCCGGACTCTTAATAACTGGAGGCCTTTGAACGCCTCCAAGAAGAGTATGTTGACCGAACTTCCATTGTCCACCAGCACCCGGCAAATGTCGAAGTTGGCCATTTTGAGGTTGATAACGATGGAGTCGCAGTGGGGCATGCGGACGCCTTCCAAGTCCCTATCAGAGAACGTCACAGGACTCCTAAGCCTTTTGGGGGAGAATGGCTCTGCACGGAGTTGACTTCCTTAACGAAGGCTTTTCGGGAGAAGTTAGAATCTCCCCCCATTAGGCCTCTGTGTATCAGGTGCAAGATGGCCTCTACTTCGGCCTCCGGAGTCTCCGTGCGCTGCCCTGTTCACCTATTAGCCCCCCTTGGCAGCGGAGGCGGATCGGCTCTGTCCCTCCTTACAAACTGAGTGAGCTGCCCCCTCTGGATAAGGGCCTCGATCTCATCCTTCGGGGCCCGACAGTCATCGGTGTCATGCCCGTGGTTCCGGTGGAAACAGCACCACTTGTCCCGGTTTCTCTTCTTCCCGGGGGTGTTCATCTTCGGAGGTGGCGACAGGAGACCTTCATTCTCAATCTCCATCAGGATGGCGAAGACACTTGTGTTGAGTGGAGTAAATTTCTTGAAGCAGGGAAGAGGGCGCCGCTGACCCCCGTTATCCTTTTGGAGCTTCTTAGCTCCTTCCTCTGCATTCTTTCGTTTGTTCCCGAAAGACGACCCCTCCAGAGTGGGACAGTTGAGAGCCTCTTCAGCTCGGATGTACTTCTCGCTCCTAAGGAGAAGCTCGGAGAAGTCCCGAGGAGGCTTCTTAGCCAAGGAAGCCCTGAGGTCGGGGTTGGTGACATTAGATTGGAAGGCAGCCGAAGCTACCAACTGATCCAATGATGCGATGGATCTGGCGTCGGCAGTGAACCTCTTGACATAATCCTTCAGACATTTGCCATTCTTTTGGCTGAGGAAGAGCAGCGAGGAGCTCGTCTTCTCAGAACGGCGACTGCTCACGAAATGCGTGAGGAAGAGGCCTTCAAACTGGTCGAAGGAGAAGATAGACGCCGGTGCCAAACGAGAATACCACTCCCGAGCCGGCCCCTTGAGTGTGGTCGGGAAGGTCTTGCAGAGGAGGGTGTCGAATGCATGATGGATCATCATGAGAGTTTTGAAACTCTCGTTGTGATCTACGGGGTCCGACTCCCCGGTGTAAGTCTCGAAGTGTAGAGGCTTGAAGTTGTCTAGGACAATGGCCTCCATGATGGTGCGGGAGAATGGGGGCCTACTTGGGCGGAGGATCCTCGCCCGTTGCTCCTCGTCCCTATCCGGCTGGCCAAGGCGCCTCTCCATCTCGTGGAGACGGCGATAGACCGAGTCCTCCCTTCGGTCTTTACCTGGCCGAGCCTCGGAACTCGTTCTCAAGTCGATGAGGGCTGGGGCTGCGGCAGCGATGGCTCTGGAAAGGTGGTGGACTGATAGAACGACGGGGGCAACTCGGAGTAGGGCGCAAACTTCGGGAGCGGCGGTGGTGATCGGGAACGGTGGTGATGGCAAGGAGCTGGCCGAGGGCTGGGAACCCGATGGTCGTTGTTGGGGTCGGCATTAAGCGCCCGAAGGACCGCCTCTTTGAATTGCTGAAATTCCGCCCTTGTGATGGGGGCCTCCTACTCACAATTGACTCGAGTTGTAGGACGGCCAGCCGGGGAGCAGCTTCTTCTTGGGCGATGCTGGGGTGACTCTCTCCGCCTCTGGGGAAAGTTGGACCCTCTGTGGTCTGATCGGCGTGGTGACCGGTCCCTCGGATGCTCCTGACAAGGGTTCGCCTCGCGGGTCTGCCTCTCGTCTAGATGGGTCCGAAGATCAGGCCCTGGCTCGATCTGCCGATTGTTGAGCACGTCCCGCAGATCCTTCGGCGTAAGAGGACTATGGGAGGCCATAGAATCTGTGGAGACATTGTGGATGTACACCCGAACCTAACGTATAGGTTGCTTGTAGCAGCTTCGCCGAGAGGGCTTAGGTCCTCCGGAGGAGGAGAATGAGAAGAGGTTGTTCTTCGGTTGGAGTTTGCGGACTTCCTCTTGGGAGGCATGGCTAGGAGTAGCTTTAGCTGAAGGAGGAAGGTGGGGTTGCTTGTTGAGATTCCCACAGACGGTGCCAATCTGTTGCTGCTGAATCTGGTGGGAGGGCAATAGACAGAATTTGTAGGTTCGTAGGAACTCGACCAGGCTGAATCCTACTTCTTCCTTGTTAACAAGTTGACTCCTTGGTGCTCCTGCGAACCTGCACAATCGTTCGAAACACCGGGATGGATCCCGACGACGAACCCTCTGACGCTCTTGTCAATACCAGAAAAAGTAAAAGGAAAGAGCTTAAAGTGCACAAAGAGTGATTACCTGTGACAGTAGGAAGTAGGGGGTATTTATAGTCACCGTGGGGATCTGTTTCAGGATCAGGATGAATCCCTACTTTCCAGTGTGACTGGGTAGGGGTGGTTAGAACCACCTCCTCAGTATAAGGACGAACCAGGATTTTCACTTATCCTGTTGAACTGGTCCCTAACGGGTTGAGACCCGTTCTTGGCTGAACAGATCCGTTCATAGGTTAGCGGGTCCAAGAGGAGAGACCCGATTCCCAATTCGGACCCGTATGTAGGTGAAATTACCATCTTGCCCCTGTTACTTTAAGATCTGTGCTCGCTTTGAACGGTTCTAATTTAACCCCATTTTTAGCCATATCAAGTTTCTAATTAGATGGTTTGGGAAGGGCAAGAAAGGCTCTTTGGAATTTGTGATGGTGCTGCGAAGACGCATTCACCAACAGTGGAAAACTAGGGATCGTGGTGACGTGTGTTTGCTAAAACTTTAGGAAACGGGTCCTAAATGCACTTAAAGTTTTTTTTCTAATTTGAAATGATCTAAAAAAAGGAAAGAAAAATAAAAGACTTTAAAACAACCCTAAATGAATGCAATAAAGGATGCCTAAAAGATACAAGAACTAGGGTTTTAAGAACCTTCGCTCTGATACCAAAATAATATAAACTTAATCCTAAATAGAGAATTTTCAAAAAATTTAAAGGATTAAATTTACCAACATGTGCAGTTTACGTCAGAAATTAAAACTATTAATTGGTTTGATGAATTTTCAAGAAATGAAATAGTTTAACAAGCCCAATTAAATATTCAATCTAACAATCAATAATTATACCTAAACATTCATAGCAAGTAAAATAGTCAATAACGATTCGTACCCTAATTAGCCAGTAGAAGCACTCACTCTCAATATTTGTAGACGATAGATAAATCAAATAATATTATAGAGATGATAAAGCAGTGACACAAATATTTGAGAAGTGGAAAGAGTTTACCGGAATTGCAGATAGGGAGTAGTTGGCAGCGAAGATGGCTGCGACACGGCGACTGGTGACGGGGGTCACAGGATGGTCGAGCAACGGCCTGTGCGATCAGAGATGGTGATCGCAGCGGAGATGGAGACGACGATGACTGGAGGGCGACGAGGGATCAACGAGGGTTGGGGCTTCGGGGATGGGTTCGAAAGTCGAGCGGTGAGGAAACGACGACAGGGGGAGGAGGTTGTTGGGTTTCGAATTGAAGGAGAGGGGTGGTCGGAGTTGGTGGTTGACGGGGTAGTGGTGGTGTGTCTGGGTGAAGGAGGGGTCGACGGGGTGATAAAGAGAAGAGCTAGGGTTTGGGTTTGGACGCAATGGAGAAGAAGAAGGAGAAGGGGATCAGGATTGACTTTGAGTTGGATTTGGGAATTAGGATTTTGAGTTGAATTGATTTGGAGATTTGGGGTATAATTTAGAGCTTCTCACAAACCCTAATCTTTTATCTCAATGTCTCACACAAAAAAGATGAATGAAGAGCAAAACTCAATCTCAGTAATTTTTTTAATCAAGAATAGCATAACTTCTCATTATTATCAAGGCCTATATATAGGCTCAAAACAAATCTCAAACAAATCCAAAACAAATCTCTCAAATCTAAAACAAATATCTCAAACAAATCTCCCAAATAAACTACATATGGTTATATCTCAAAATAAAATTAAAACAGAATCGATGTCCTCATCAATTACATTCTTTTTTATATTGTTGTCAAATTACGCAATTATTTACCGTGATTGATTCATGTCATTAGTTATGTTTTACAATATTTTATATGATAAATGACATGTACAATATATAATATCTTGTTTAGTAACAAAAAAAAATGTTTATTAAGTGTCCGAAATGAACATCCGAGGTGATCACATTTCTTCGAGATCTCCGATATCTCCAATCGAGACGAAACACCTTTTGCCGAGATGAGTCCGAAATCCGAGATTTAAAACCTTGGTAATAACACTATGTCCATCCTCCAGTTATTTGTTAATACTTGAATACTAGAATAAATACCACTGAAATCAGGTTATCATGAAACTACAGAACAAAGAGAACTTGAATATGTTTACAAATACAATTAAGACAAACATTGTAGTATAGACAATTCATATATAGTTTTGCTTGATAGTTCTCTTACGTGTGCTAAATTTTATATTGTTAGTTTGAAGACTTCTTCAACACTTCTTGGACATTATGTTTTAACAAATAATCAACAGCTTCCACCACTTGTTCGCATAATCATACTAGTAGTCTAGTAAATTCTTAGCCGTTCGTATAAACTATTCGATTGAATCATTGTAGACACCTTAATTATATTATGTTGCTCCAAATTATATTATTGAACATCATTTAGGATACATTTACAGATAATTATTATATGCAATAATATAAATGTCTCAATGTCACACTCTACAAATTTGATCTCCCATACTTGTACTCATGTCACGTCCCATACTCGTATCAATTATTCCCATATGTCATTTAATGCTACAAGGGCGCTCAAGATCAAAGAAGCAAACTAAACTCATATAAGAGGTCAACTTGAACCACTTGATTATGATAAATTGCTAGTAATTATCCTTACTCCACTTGCTTAACAATGTTCCATGAAGTCATGGGCCTTCTCCACCTCACTTAAATCCCCCTTTTGCACTTTCCTAAATCAACTGATAACTAACATTTCAGTGTATATTTGAAGACAAACTTCTTTCACCTTTCTGGTGACTCAACTAGCTAAGTTGCATAAAAGTGTTAGGATTTGTGGAGTCAATACACAAGCACAAGAGTGTGGAGAAGAAGGAGAAGACACAAAGGCAACGTCGTAGCAAGCACAACAGCAAGAGCAGCAGACATGCACGCACAACAGGATGCGACTATGCAGTCAACTGCCAAATGCTGAGATGCAGACGACTGCACAATCAACTGTATTTTTTTTGTTTTGGGGAAACTGATTGCAGTCGACCGTCAAGCAAGGCAGTCGACCACAGCTTCGTGTGCTGGATACACAAATTTGTTGATGGTTTGGAACTGTTTCTCGCCGATTTGTGTTTATCTTTCAGGGTCTACTTGGGGGCTATAAATAGATATGTTAATCCTGGGCTTCATTGTAACATAATTGAAACAACTTCAAAAGAGTACTTGTGTATTGTCAAGGATGAGAGAGAGCGAGAGAGATATATTTTGTATCTTTGTATTTCTTAAGTAAGAAGTATTGGTTACCTCTGCATATCAATTATTCTTGTGTTTGTGAGATCTTGCATTTATAGTTGAATCTTGTTATTGGAGAATCAAGATCTTTGTGGGCATCGTTTGGCACCACAAAATGTTACCTCATACTTAAACCCATCAATACATATCATTTTTACTTTGTTGCATTTAGTTACCAATGGGTTCACTAATCATTGGAAAGGTAAACAAAAGTTATTTACTAATCCAATAGTACAAAAGGTCCAGTGTAAAACCTACTTTAACTACTCACGTATTCAACTTTACAATCCGAACATAGTCAGCAAAATACAATGGCATGAAACACATTCCGAGCCACCACCAAACCAAAACAAACAAAAAATTAAATATTAGTACTTCACTACTTCCACAAAGTAAAACCCAGATCCAAGACCGCAAGCAATTCCAATCCAGACAAGTTCTTCCATTCGAATCTGAACCAAATTCCCTTCCCACATTCGACAATCATAACAGTGATAAAGACAATGCAAACCCATTTCAAATTTCCCAAAAAAAAAAAAAAAAAAAAAAAAAAACCCAGATACTTATCATATTAACTAACAATTTAATTCTTAGTAAAAAAGAAATTTCACTTTATGTTTTTCCTTTAACGATAAAGAAACAAAAATACCTCAACGGCATTAAATTCACATTCAAATTAGAAATATTTCTTACCCAATCCAACCAATTAACCAGAAATCCCACTTCAAACTACCAAACATGGTGTATGCATTCCAAGTTCAGACCAAATCTACATGCACGAAATTTAAAGCTCCAAGTGTCAAGATCAAATTAAATTACCTGGAGTAGATTAGCAATGGTTTCGACAGTGGCAGTCCTGTTAATTCCGACTTCGTAGCACCTCACAATAAAGTTCTCCTTATACGACAGTCCGTCCTCCACCAAACTCCCCGTCCTCAGCCTCTCCGCCACCCCCTTATCCTTCTCCGCAGCAGCCGCCTCCACCGCCACCGACAATTCGACGGCGGAGCACCGGACTGAACCGGATCTCAAAGCATTGGAGGAAGGCAAGAACTGGAGGGTGGAGATGGGGGCCACTCGAGGGGGAGAGTTGATGGGGATTGGGGTGGCGTTGATTGGGGAAGTGGCGGATTTGAGCATGGTTGGGGTTGGGTTACCTGGGGAATGATGGGTGAATGTCGGCCGTACGTTTGGGAGACGGAGATGGGGAAAGGGAGGTGAGATTTCTGGAGGTATTTATTGGGGGGGGGGAGGGGGGGGGGGAGCGTCGAAGTCGATCAGACCGAGGAGATGGGTCGGAGGATTGCCCCCTGCTTTTCTTCGAATTGCAAAACTGCCACTGTGGTATGGACTAGGTTTTTTTATTTTGTTTTTTTTTTTGTTTTTTTTTAAGTCAGCTCCAATTGAAAGTAGAAAACCCATAATAGCGTGTTGCTTTTAAGGTTCGAGTATGGTGAGCCATGTGAGATTATTTCGTAGATTGTAATTGCGACTGTAGTATACATTGCATTGCCAATATGGAATGCAGTTAGAGCATCCATTGTTAAAATATGCACAATTAGATATTATACATATAGCAAAGCGAGTTTCATACCGTGATAAAATATTATAATATAGCAAATTAAAAAAAATTATGATTGGACGGAGCTTCGAGATCCGTTCCACGAATTTTAAATAATTTTTATAATTTGTTAATAATTAAAAACATTTTTTTAGTAAAAAAACGGAGGTGGGCCCCTCCACGAATGGATCTTCATGATCCGTTCAAGAGGTAAATGTAATATTTGTGCAATTTTTTTATTTGGAAAATCAAAATAATGTGGGACGGACTTTCAAGTTCCGTCCGACGAATTAAAATTAATAATAATAATAATATATATATATAAAAGTGAGACGGATCTTAAAAGTCTGTCCTGTAAAATATGCATAAAATGGATAAATAGCAAACGACTACAGATGCTCTTAATGATCATATTTTTACTTTGTTGGTACTATTGGTTAATGTAGGCATAAGATATTTGCATTTGTGGTCAAAATGCTTGAGTTAACAAATTTTTTGGTATCAATAAATGTTGTAGACTTGATATTCTTTAAAAAAAATGAAGAAAATGTGAAGTAGGGTCACTTTATTTCATTAAAGAATATATAATAAAACAAATTCAGACAACTGAGAGTACAATGCAAGAAACACAAATGCAGGAGAGTAGGAATATGAAACTTCCAACAGCCCTGGGAGGGTACGATAATACAAATAAACAGAAAATGAAATACAACGACAACCAGTACAGACTAAAAGGCCCCCCAACAACCCTAGTTTGTCAATGGTGGTCCCTAACTCAATCTCCTTGTCGTAACTCTTGCTTGGAAAGGCTTCCTTTATACGAACTCTCGCCCCCACAGCAGCTATCTCCGCACAGAAAGAAATGTAGTGCATAATCTTAGTTTAACTGCCAGAAATACTATTATTCATCCCACGAAAGTAAAAATTGTTACGACCTAGCCAGAGCACCTATGTCGTCGCAGAGATCGCAATGTATCAAGTCTCTCTCATAGCTCTTCTGGTTCTGGCAAATCTATGCCCAATCCAGAGCTCATCGTATGCTCTAGGATAGTCATTCGTACCAAGAGCGCGCAGGATCTCTGTCCATACAGATCTACGTACACTTTTAAGGCATTCTAAAAATAAATATTCCCATGTTTCCACCAGTGTGTTACAAAATTTACATTTTTGTGTACATCGTTGGCTGTCTTTTAGCCAGATTTTCATGCGTGAGGAACACATTGTCTACCAACCAAATGAACACTCTGACTTTAAGCGGTGTTTTAGCCTTCCAGATAAAGGTAGAGAAAAGGTGAAACACAACCCCTAAAGTGGATCTAGAGTAGAGAGAACGCATTATTGAGGAACGCGTTGTTGAGCACCAACCAAAGGAACACATCAACATTGTGTTAGTCTTGCTTCCACCTTATCAACAATGCGTCAGTCTTGATTCCATCCTATCAGTCTTGGTTCCACCTTATCAACAATACGTGAGGAATGCATTGTTAAGTACCAACCAAAGCAACACTCTGAATTTAAATGGTGCTTTGGCCTTCCAGATAACGGTACACCAAGGTGGAACACAACCCCTAAAGTGGATTCTAGTGTAGAGAGAACCCATCGAAAAGGAATCGTTCTTCTCCAAATCCTAGGATTTTCTATCTGGACCCCTGCAACAAGTGACGCCCGACTGGTTGATGGTCTGATTTAGTTCCTCCAACCGAGAGCTTAGGGTAGGGGGAAGACTTCTTCTGAAGGGGGGACTCCAATTTCCTCTCTTCCAAGCACTGGTCGCTATAAAAGGCTGGCTGGGAAATCTACATATATAATTTGAGAATAGGTCATTAAGTGTATGTCCCCCACACCACCTATCCCACCAGAATTTTGTCGATCTTCCACTTCCTGTGAAAGAGGTAGTTACCTTGTTTACCAGGTCGTAGGCCTTGGTGATGCCTTTCCAGAACCATGATACCTTTGGTCCCACGCAAAGCCCTCATTCCTCGCCCCCCTGCCTTACGGTAGTGTTGAAAATAGTATTTGCCAACCTTCGCTGTTTGGATGGAAGGTCTTCTACCACCACTTGTCCAACAAAGTGAGGTTCATATCCTTAAGATTGATGACACCTAGACTCTCGTGTTCTTTGCGCATGCACACCTTTTCTCATCATATCAGGGGCAGGTGGTATCCCCTTCGAGATTTGCCTGCACCTTTCCATTGGAATATTTTTCAGACCCAATCTATTCTGTTGATGACCCATTTTGATGGTTTGAAAAAGGACATATTGTAATCCCTATTTTTCCAAAAATGTATTTTCTGTATTTAAAATTTTCGTAAATTATTTTTTCGGTTTTCAAATTCTCTTGTCAAAATGTATTGTTGGATCTTTCATTTAAAATCTATTTTTCGATCAATAATTTTATTGTAACTATTTTCTATGATTTTATATTGTAATGCAAATCTTATTTTTGTTATTATTATTAGTATTATTGTTATTATTGTTATTATTGTTATTAATTTTGAGTGGTTATTAAATATCTATTTCTATGTAGTTATTTCAAATTATTTCCACATTGTTGTACAAAATATATTTTGTTATGTAAACCTACATTTTATTGGTTAATTATTTTTCTGTTAGTTTTTTTAAAACCCTATTTTCCCTATTGGATTTTATTCAACCCTATATCTTAACCAGTTACCCATTTATTTATATCCATACCCATTTATTCAACCCTATAACCCAAATACCCATTTAAATCCAATTACCCAAACACCCAGAACCCGTTAACATTCCCATACCCGTTTCCCTTATACCAACCCATAAAAGCCCATAAACCCAACTATCCATTAAAACTCTAAACTAACTCAGACCCATTAACATACCCCCTAACCCGTTTACAACCCTAAACCTACTCCTATATATACCCTGCACCTTTCTTTGCGCTTGTTCATCTTCCTTCACCCTGGCGCCACTCTCCCTCTCTCTACCCTTCCCGATCAGCCTCATTTCCTAGCCGCCTCACCTCGTCAACCACCCTTCATCCTGACCCACTCTCCCGAGCCCCTGGTTTCCCTCACTCACCCCTGACTCCCCCCTTGGTGCGTTCGCGGCCAGCGTCGAGGAGCCAGCAAGCCGCGACAGCATTCCAATGTTGTCTATCCCCGGTGCCGTGCAGTCGCTCTCCAGAAGTCGGCGTCTCCCCGTGCTTCCCTTCCGACGACTGTGGACAGCCCCGACATCAGCGGCAGCCACTACCCCGCTGTATTCGACGTTGCGTGATCCCCGGCTGTCTGTTGTCCCTCCGCTCGCTCTCCCATGCACGTGCTGTTTTGGGTGTTGGTTCGTTGTTCGGCATGTTGGTTCGTTGTTCGGCGTGTTGGTTCGTTGTTCGGTGTGTTGGTTCGTTGCTCATTAGTTGGCTCGTGGTGGTTGCGAGTTCCGTTTCGTTCGTTGGCCGAGAATACGTTCCCGTTATTCTTATTCTTGATTTTCTTCGGTTTCGTCATCGGTTAAGGCAAGTAACTTGTACTCAATTTCTTTGTATGATACAAGTCATAAATACCGCTTGTAGTGTAGTTGGGTTCTAGAGACAACTCGTGTGTGATGTATGATTGATGAGTATGGTCTCTATAGTACTATTGACCATAGTTGCCTCATGACACAAAATTTGACATGAAATAACCTAGGTTTTACCCATTTTTAATGTGACATATATGTGAAACATTTATGAGAACTTGCGCGCTTGTGAGATCCATGTGATATACTTGTTGTGGATATTTAGTATACCATATTTATGTTGTTTGGACACTTGGTAGACTCTAATTCATGTTTAGTTATAATTCGGCCAAGTTTCGTGTAATTCATGTTGGTTTTGTCCCTAAAGGAAATTCTGTATTTTGTCGATAATCTGTCTTGATCAGTAATTTAGACCATATTAATATCAGTATCTTAATTTCAGTATAAAACATGATTTTTAGATGAATTTGTCTTCTTTCCAACCCTTCTGACCTTGATCGATTTCGTTTTCGTATGTGTGAGATATGGTGGTTTTACTACAGAGGTGTATTTCATTTCCAAATTTCGTTTCTTGATGATTTTGATGACTAAACTATTTTGATACTAGTGTTAAACAAATTATTTTGATCTGAAATTCTGGTCAGTATCTCTATATTTATTTATGGATTACCCAGAATTTTGGTCGATTTTATTAATGCGTTTTACATACCGTTTTATGCTTGTTTATAAAAACTATACATGCTGGATTTTGCTCGCTGTTCTGAAAAGATTTGTATTTTCACCCTAATTTCTTTTTCTGTATGAAAAATATTTATGAAATATGAATGTTATCTTATTTTTTCTATTTTCTTCTCTCTTTGGTGGATTTGGATTTCGTTTCACGGTTTGCGAGATATTACAGTTTTCGTACAGCAGTGTTGGGAATTTCGATTTGCCAAACTATCGTTTCTTGATATTTTCTGATTTTTGTTGACTAAACTAATCTGACTGGAAAATTATGAAACTTTATATTCTGATACTAGACATATAGGGGAATACCTCAGATTTTTTTCTGGATTTATTTTAGATGTTTTGATGCTGTTTTTCTAACTGTGAATTCGATTTTCTGATTTCTAGCTGAACGTATTTTCTGGATTCAAACCTGTTTTGAGACTTGATTTTGTGAAATACTATATGGCTTATTTATATTCGATGGATTCGGCTGGGAGCCTATTTTCTAGACCCTTCAATGGATTCAGGTTTGCATGTTTGTAACACCGGGAACCACTGTTTTACTACAATATGGTCTTGCTATCCTGAACTAGAAATCTCGTTATTTTATCATTTTATGTGTTATCTTGCACCCGTACATGTTCATCTTGCACCTTGAACTTGTTACTTGTTTGTACCATGATATACTTGCCCTGTTCGTGACACATACATACTTATTTGACATTATTAATAACAAATAATCAAGCCGGGGTTTAAGGAAAAGATCTAATAGTGGATAATTCAGAAACGTATACTCAGAAGGGGATCTACTGATCCTACGTGATATTTGGAACTTGACACGTGATTACTTGCACTTGCACACTTGACACAGAGCTTGATATATTTTGGATATTTGGAGCTTGTTTGGAGCTTGTTATTTGGAATATTTGGAGCTTGTTTATTTGGTTATGTGGAGTTTGTTTGGATATTGTTTATCTAGTTACTTGGAGCTTGATACTTGTTTACTTGGAGCTTGTCCCTGAGTATACTGCCCTCTATGGTCTACTATGAAATCTAAAGTAAAACTGTTTGTTGTAGCAACCATGTAAGGTGGGCTGTATGAAGTGCTACCTAGATAGTAATAACTACAAGACTTAATACATGACACTTGAACATGATACATGCTTACTTGATACTTGAACTTGATGCATGAGATTTGATACATGATACTTGATACATTATTATATAATACTTGACACTTGATGTTTGTTTACATGATACTTGTTTACTTGACACTTGATTCATGCCACTTATACTTGTTCACCTTACCATGCTAGTTGTTTATTTTGATATCATGACTATTCCATGTTATTAGTTAGTTTTTCCCATATACTTGTATCCTGCATTACAAGCGGTCTGTAACTTGCAATTGACGGGTACTTCTTTTCTTTTTTCTTTTCCTGCAATTGTTAAATTACAGATTTTGGAGAATAGGTTCCAGACGGTATTGGTGACATGAAGTACTAGTGCTGGATTTTATTATTATTATTTCTTGTAGCTTGCATGAACAATATTGTATTTTGATATTTGGATTTATTCTTGTATTTGGGCAATGTGATCCAGGATTTTGACTTATTCAGATCATGACTATTTGAGATTAATGTATTTGGTTTCAAGTATTCTTGTTGGTATTTGGTTCATATGTGCATGTTGGTTGATACTTTTGCTTCCGACTTTGATTATTTCGTGAGATGTTGTAAAGATTCTTGAACAGCTTATAGATGATGAAAATCATTCGCTGGGCTTAGTCACGTACTCGTATTCCGTATTCCTTTTGGGAAGCGGGGCGTGACACATATAGTAGATAGGCAAACTTGAAAGGACGGAACTGATGAGGGTGACGCGACCTCATGCCAGTTTGCTTCCACCATTATTTTGTAAACAATGATAAATAGATTATTGCTTACAAAATACTCAACTTAATGCCTCCAGTTAGAATGCCAGAAAAGTTAACAGAGGAAGAAAATAATATATTTGAACTACACAAAACAATGTAAAGCTGTCGGGTTAAGAAGAAACATAATGAGTTTTATTTTCTAAAGAAAAACAAGATTTTAGTTTACCATACTTTAATTGCCTTACAACCAATATAAGAGCATCCACTATCGTTGCCAACATAATTTTCATATTTAGCAATTAGGAATAGCAATAGAGGGAGAAGCTTGCTATCGTTTAAGCTAAATCTGCTATAAAGAAAACAGAAAAATTCAAACGGATCAAGGTACTCCGTCCAACCCAAAAAAATAATTAAAAAAATAAAAAAATAAAAAAAAATAAAAAAAATCAATGGCATTTTCGTAATAATCCAATGGCAATTTGGTAATAATGTTGGTTTTAATTGTTTGGGAAATGGTGGGGCGGAGCATGGTCTGCCGTCCCATCTTTTTCCTTTTTGTTAAATAATTTATAAGGCAACAACAATGGAAATTTCTGATTACTTTAAAATAATAATAATAATAATAAAGAGAGCAACGGAAAACCATCATCCGTCTCTCATCAAAAATTTCTCAAACGGATGAACATCGTCCGTCTTCTATATTTAGCAATTTGCTAAAGCAGCTGCTAAGTTTAGCAAGGAACTGTTCACTCCTATTCTAACTTATGGGTTTTTAACAAACGACTGTGAACCTATTTTCTAAATCGATTTCCATTTTTTGGGTTTTTAAAAAACGACAGTGGATGCTCTAAGGAGAATTAGATGATTAACATGTGTTTCTCTTTCTTAACTGTCATTTTCGTTTGTTTTAATTAAAGGTGACAAAAATATTCGATAACCCGATAATCCAATCCGAATTCAACCTGAATTTTAGGATATGGATCCTCCTTAATAGATCGGCCTTCTTATTGGATCTAGATATACATCTTTGTGGATTCGAGTCGATAACCTCATGGATAATTCGAAAAATATATGCATATGCTTATATATATATCTCTAATCTCTAATATTATAATGGGAGGGTTGGAGTTTTAATTTGTAGACAACCTGTAATTTGTAGACATTCACTTAACCATCTAATCTCAACCATTCATTTTTAAGTGGGAGTTATACTAATCATTTACTCAACTCTTGTTAGTTAAAATAATATCCTTAAAGTTCAAATTTATTTACGATATAATTATTTACAAAAATGTCACTCATATAAAATAAAAGTTTGGGCCAATAGGGGTAATTTATAAAAAGTATGTGATGAGTAAAGAGAGATTTCAGGTTCAAAGTTAGATTACGTCTTATTATTTACTATATATATATATATAAAATTAGAATGTGCATCATGCGTGCAGATTACTAGTTAATTTAAACATTTAGCCTAAATCCATATAGATTTCAATGCTTAGATATTGTATTTTATTTTTCCCCCATGTTTAGTAGGAATGGGTTTTTATTAATTAGACAATATAAATATTAACATACCTAATAATATATGTATACTAATAAATTATCCACAAAGATGAAAATATATGTTTAGCTAAGATTTTTTTTGTTTAAATAAATTTTATATAAATGTTTATTTTAGTATTTTGAATATGTAATAGGCAGTATTTTACCAATCAGTTTTATACGATTGTCATAGGTCATCTCAAGATTTTAGATTTGCTTCTAATTTTCCGTTTGATTTATGTAAGATGTGTGATGTACTAATTGTTAAGCGCATTTTATTTCCTATTTAGGAAAAAAATTAGTTTCATATATAGAGAAAAGATGATTCAATGGACTTGAAATTAATGGTCTAAAAACAAAAAGGCGATTCTTTCTCTCTTGCAATTTCCTTACTGCTCCTCTTCTCCGTCCAGATCCGGCGCCGGGAGCCTCCCTCCCCCCTCTCCTCCTTCACAAAAATTGCTCATCAATCGATTTTCTCCATACCCTTTTCCTCTCGCCTCAGATCTTTCCTGCTGGTGTGGATCTATCCTTTCCCCCCCTTCACTCCGTTTTTCTGCATGTGCCGTTCCCCTGGGGTGTTTGTTGGTCCCAGTTGCAGCGCAACGACTTCCTCTGTCTTCGTGCCCTATCTCCTGACCCAAATCTTGTGCTGTCTCGGTGGTTCCTTGCGGTTAGTGGCTTCCCTCCCTCGCCATCGCCTTCAGGCTTCTCTCTTCAGTGTTAGCGCTATCCTTTCTCCGGTCCAGTAAGGCGTTTCCCACCACCACTGTGAGTATTTTTAATTCTTTTCCTTTTGGTTACTTAGCCTGTTGTGATTGTTTATCTTTGCCTCTGTGTTATTTCGGGGCTTTTGGTTGTTGCTTTACCTTGGTTTAGAGGTATATTTTCGGAGATTCCTGTGATTTTTATAGATTTCGGGTATTTCTGTTCCTCTTTAGGGAGTGCTCTGGCCTTTAGGCTATCTTCCCTTCGACTTTGGTTTCACTTTTGTGCGTCGCCATTTACGCTCATCTTCTTCCTCTTTCTTCCCCTCTGCTCCTCTTCGAACGTTTTCTCCGTTTGAGTGTGGGCTTTCCTTTTGCCTTGGCCCATGGAACTTTCATGGGTAGAGGTAGTGAAAAAAAAAAAAAAAAAGTGCTTCTCTCTGGATGCGTTTCTGAGCCCACTAACTGTGCTGGACCGGGCTCAGTCTTCTCTAAGAGAAGCTTCTACGAGAAGCTTCCTTCCTTACCCCCCTCTTCTTTCTCCCGCCCTTCTCATTTCACCAGTTCATCTTCTCCTTCTTCTTCTTCTCTCTCCGGCCGTTTTTGGCCCTCTTGCTTCCGTTGCCTTCAACGTGGTCACATCAAAGCTAATTGCCCAAACAAAATGAAGTGTCTCTTTTGTCTCAAAGAGGGGCACGCTCAGCAGCGGTGTTTCTCTCTCCAAAAAATATTGGGTCTTACTGTTGGTTCTCCGATTTCCGATCAAGTTCTCAACGCTGTGGACCTCTCCTCGCTCCGCAACAAGATTCCTCCCTCTGCTTCTACTAAATCCCGTAAGAAGGCTACATCCACTAAACCCCCTCTCCTCCCCACTCCGTCTTCATCTCTCCGCATTCCCGAGCTCTCTCAGGCCCCTAAGGAGGCTCAGGCAGCCTCATCTCCTTCTCTCCCCGTGCAGCAAATCACCAATGTTTTTGTGTCCAAATCTGTGCTATCGGATCGTCTCAAGTCCTTCCGTATGTATGGTGCGATCTCTTTCACTGGCGGCGTTGTGCCTTTCTTTACTCTCAACACTTTTCTTAGTAATTTTTGTAATATCAAGGATTGGGACTGGGTGCTTTACTACTGCTCCAATGGCGACATGGTCATCCGTTGTCCCTCTCCCTCTGTCTTGGATGATTTAATTGCGTCTTCTTCTCTGTCCATTGGTTCAATCCAGCTCTCTGTTCGTCAATGGGTCATCTTTCCATCCCCTCCTCAGGACTCCGATTGGATGGATTTCAAAGTTTCTTTAGTGGGTTTGCCTCCTTTTTGCGACTCTCCCCATTCGCTTGGTGAATTGGCCAAATGCATTGGTGATTTAGTCAGTATTTCTTCAAAAGTGTGGTTAGCTTCTGGTTCGGTTCAATTGGAAGCGATTTTCCGCTGTAACAAATCGTTGCCCAGGGTCGAGGCCTTCTGTTTATCAGATGGTGTATCCTCGTATTCGGTGTCTGCTCATTACCACGACACTTCTATGTCATCTACTCCTCCTACCTCTTCCTTATCGGAGTTCTCTAAGCCGAAATTTGAAGGCGATTTTAAAGCGTCTTTCCATCCAGGGCAAGCCGCTCCTGTGATTGCGTCTCCGCCTGCGCCTTTAGCTCCCAGAGTGGGCTCTGCGCGCCGTTATGCTCCTCGCCATCTCAGGCCAGTGTCTTATCCTCCTGCACCTAAGATCTCTCCTTCCAAAGCTCCTAATTTAGTGTGGATCAATCCTGATACTATCCCCGCGAAAGTTCACTCTTCTACCACCGCTACAACCCCGATCAAGTCTACTACCTCTCCGTCTCCTCCCAAAATTTCTCAGTCGGTTGGTCCTCCTTCAGTGACTATTCCTGCCTCCTCCTCTTACATAGCTAAGGGCAAGTCTCCCTCTTCTCCGTGGCCCGCGTGGGAGGTTAACCCCAATTTCGCTTCGGATTGGGAACAATTCATCCAGATAGCTCATTTTCCTACCCCCAAGCGCGCCGAGCCGGCTTTCGAACGTGCCATTCGCAAATCTTCTAAATGCTCCAAAGCTGATTCTTGGATTGATGCGGATCCCCTGCTCCTGGAGGAGGAAGAGGAGCTCGATAGAGCCTCTAAAGACAAACAGGTATGTTCCCCTCTTATTCCCTTCCGTTATAATTTTTTCACTCTTGCATTTGGTTTTTGTTTATTTAAATTATTTAGGCTGGCGGTCTTCGTTCATTTAGTGAACTTGCACCACCGGGACTTTGTCCTTATGATCCCTGCTCATCTCGGTGGTTTGTACCGGTTGTGGTACCAGCACCCCACCGTTACAAATCATCAATGTGTTATTGAGTCTCGGTCTATTTCTTCTCCTCTATCCCTAGCTGACTCTGCACCGGTAGTTCCTCTACTTAACATATCAATCCCTTCTCCATCTCTCTCCCCACCTTCTCTCCTCTCTTCCAGCTCTTCCACTCAGGTCCCCAAATCCTCTTTCTCCTCCAATCGCTTTATTAGAGCTAGTGCTCGTCTGCTGGCTTTAAAAAAGAAATCCTCTTTGATTTCGACAGAGTGTTGCTCTATCGACTCTGCGTCAAGTGGAGTCCTCTCCCCTCAGGCCCTTATAGAGTCGGACCACTCTCCTTCTCCCAAAAATCCACTTGGCTCTCTTTATTTCCCCATATTCGACTCTCTTTCTGATGGACATATGGCCTCCCTTGCTCGTGATTTGGGATTCTCTCTCGACCCTGCTGTCCCTACTTGTATCAGCACCATTAGAAACTTGGAACGTCGCAGAGTCTTCGAGTTTAGTCAGCCCCATGATTAGCCTGTCCTGGAATATTCGTGGTCTGAATTGCCCGTCTAAGCAACGGGTAATTTACGACATAATAGGTGCGTCCCGTTGCGACTTAATTGCGATTCAAGAGTCTAAATTGGACTCTCCCTCCTTTCCTATCTTTAGGAACCTTGGGGGTTCCATCATCTCGAAGTGGGTTTCTCTGGATGCCATTGGCTCTAGAGGCGGTATCCTTGTAGGATTCAAGGAATCCTCCTTCTCTCTTGTCACTACTCACCGTCTAACCTTTTTTCTTATAGTTCAGCTTCATTGGACCCGCTTCAATTGTCCTCTCAATGTCATATCGGTTTATGGTCCCTCCACTGCGGAGAGAAGGTCTTTATTCTGGAATGAATTTCTTTCCTTGCAACCTTTCCTATCTGATCTCTGTTTCATTTGCGGAGACTTTAATGTCACCCGGTTCGGCGCCGAAAGATCCGCTCCGGGTACTTCCTTCCATCAATCTTGTCGCTTCAATGACTGCATTCGCGCTCTGCAATTAGTCGACCTACCGATCTCAGGTAGATCTTTCACTTGGTCTAATCAGAGGCAGCCTCCTTCCCTAGCCAAGTTAGACCGTTTTCTTGTTTCTCTTTCTTGGCTGAACCGCTTCCCTCAGACTCTGGCTCAGGCTCTCCCTTATCCAGCTTCGGACCATTGTCCGATTTCGCTTTCTTCCCAATATCCTTTCCAGCATCAGCACAAATTTCGCTTCGAAAAATTTTGGTTACAGGACCAGGTTTTTGTTAAGCTGGTGGGGGAATGTCTTGCCTTGATCACTGGTTCCGCCGGGTTGGGTAACATTCTCCTCAAGCTCCATGCTATTAAGCACGGATGCAAAATCTGGCGCGCTGAGAGACACCGTGATTCTGTCTTTCTAAAAAATTTTCTTCTTCAATCCATAGATTCCTTCGACCGGATGGAGGAATCTCACCCCTTGTCTGATGCCGCCAGGGCTGAGCGTCTGTCCTGCAAACTGGACTATGCTAAAATTCTCCAGCAAGATCACTCGAAATGGGCTCAAAGAGCTCGTATTAAGTGGGTGCAAGAAGGGGATGCGAACACCGCTTTTTTCCATAACTTCGCCTCTCACAGGCAACGTTGTAATCACATCTCCTCTCTCTCTGTTCAAGGGAGAGAGGTATCTTCCGTTGGTGATATCCATGCGGAGTTCCTTAACTTCTATAAAAATCTCATTGGTACTAATAAACCTCGTTCTATCGAACTCGATTGGTTCCAGCTTTATGGGGAGCAATCTCACGATCTCTCCTCTCTTGAAGCCCCTTTCTCTTTGGAAGAGATTCATTCAGCGGTTTTTGCTTTAAAAAGCGATTCCGCGCCGGGGCCGGATGGTTTCCCTGCTTTCTTCTATCAAAAATTTTGGCCCTGGCTAAAGGATGATCTTTTTAATTTATTCCAGGATCTACACCAGGGTCATTTCTCTTTTGACCGCATCAACTACGCTCATATTGTTCTCATCCCTAAAATCGCGGGTGCTCATTTGTTAACCAATTTCAGGCCTATCAGCCTGATCAATACTTCCTTTAAAATTATCATGAAAGTTCTTTCTTCTAGGCTAAGTGCCATCATCTCTCCCCTCATAGACTCCGCCCAGTCGGGTTTCATCAAGGATCGCTTCATTCTTGATAGCGTGGCCTCTGCTCAGGAAATCATTTCCCATTGTCACAGATCTAGAGAAGAGGGTATCCTTCTGAAACTCGATTTCCAAAAAGCTTATGACAATGTCAATTGGGATTTCCTCTTAGATATTCTTTCTTTTCGAGGTTTTGGCCCCAAATGGATAGCCTGGATCAAATCCAGTCTTTACTCAGGCACCTCGGCCATCTTTATCAACGGTTCAGAGGGCCATCAATTCAAAGTGAGATGCAGTCTCCGTCAAGGTGACCCTCTCTCTTCCCTCCTTTTCGCTCTGGTTGCGGATGTTTTCAGCAGACTTCTTAAGAATGCTTGGCATTCGCACATGATTGAAGGTCTGGGGGCTTCGCCCCTTTTTGAGGGGGTCCTTAACCTTCAATACGCAGATGATACTATCATCTTCACTAAGCCTAAACTTCACTCTCTTCGTAACCTGAAGTTGTTACTTTATTGTTTCGAATTAGCTTCAGGCTTATCTATCAACTTCCAAAAATCCTCGGTAATTTGGCTGAGCGGGTCCCCCAATCGCCAGTCAGAGGTTTCCAATATCTTTAATTGCCCCATTGCTAATTTCCCCATCTCTTACCTGGGTATTCCGCTCAGATGGGGCAAACTCCTCAGAGCCGATTGGATCCCTTTGATTGATAAAGTCGAGTCTAGGCTCTCTGCATGGTCAGGCAAATTTCTATCCAGGGGAGGTAGATTAATTCTCATCAATTCTGTCCTCTCAGCGCTGCCCCAATACCTGATGTCCTTCTTTTTCCTCCCCTCCTGGGTCATCAAGAGGATCGACCAGATTAGGAGCAACTTCCTCTGGTCGGGTTCTGCCTCTTATATCCCCGGCTCGCATCTAGCCAATTGGAAAATCATCTGCTCCCCTAGAGAAGAGGGGGGTCTCGGTGTCCTTAATCTTCGAGACCATAATATTGCCCTGCTTGGCAAGTGGCTTTGGAGATTCCATCACTTTGATCACCTACCTTGGATTCAATGCATCAAAAATTACCGATCCTCTTCTTTTTGGTGGGATTTCCCTCAGTCAATCTCTCGTTCCGCCTCTCCTTTTTGGAAAGGTGTTTGGAAAGCATCCAATGCCTTTTTTTGTAGTATTTCGCGCTTGTGCGCTGAGGGATCATCAGCACACTTTTGGTCCGATTTGTGGATCGGTAACCTAAAGCTGTCTTCGGCTTTCCCCGCTTTATATCAGTTGGCGTCGCTCCCCGAAGCAACGGTCGCTGAATCCTATATCGTTATAGATAATGCGAGGCACTGGTCGATTCCCTTCGTTTCTGATATCCCTAACCATCTCATCCCGCAATTCAATTACCTCCTAAGTATCCTCAACGGCTACGTTTGGGCGACCTCCGATGGTATTTCCTGGAGATGGACGGCCTCGGGTTCCTTCTCGGTCCGCTCCTTTTACCGTTTCCTCAATTCTAGAGGAACGCGTTCCTTACTCTCTCAGTTTATTTGGGAACCTAGTGTGCCTCTCAAAGTCAAAATTAATTCCTGGTTAGCTTTCAACAACAAACTTCTCACAGTTGAGATTCTCAACAATAGAAACCTCGCCTGGGGGCAACTTTGCCCGCTGTGTGACCTTCTCCCGGAAGACAACCATCACCTTTTCACTCAATGCTCGTTCATTCTCCCTCTTTGGAAGATAGTTACTTTAGCTTGGAATTTGAGATTCATCCCTCCCTCTTTAGATGTGGTTTGGGATATCCTACCCTCCGACAACACATTTCGTCGGGCGTGGGTTCTCACAACCCACATCATCATTTGGATCGCTTGGATGGAAAGGAATAATAGGTTATTCCGTCACCACCGCAAGCCTATAACTGCTATTATAGACGAATTCTTTCTACTGTTTAATCTTTGGGCTTCTAGCCCATCTTTCAAAGCGGACGCCGCTTTGGCGTCAGATAAACTTATGCTTGCTTTCAATTGCCTTAAAAATATTCAGGCCTTATAACCCCGCTTTCTATTTCCTCTTACTAATGTTTCTTCCTTTATTTCTTTCTTTTAAAGCTTTCTTGTGTTTTATTGCAGGGTTGACTTTCTCCAAGTTCCTCATGCTCCTAGCTGTTTGCTTTTGGCTGGCTTGTCTCTAGCCGGATTCTTTTTGGTCCTCCACTGGACTTTTTGACTCCCTGTGGTGTGGGAGAGTATCATCGTTTTGCTTTGATGTTGGTGGTAGCAGGTGTTTTTTTGCGGTGGTGATGCTTCTGTTTGTATTATCAAGTTGGATCTTGTTGCTATTTTCTTATCTAATTTCGCGCTACTTTCTAGCTTCCTGCTCTTTCTGGGTTTTACTAGCCCTTTTAATCTACTAAATTAGTTTATCTTTTAACTATGTTTTGAGTTTGAGTGGCTTGGTTGCTTAATTACTTTGTCAGCGCTATTTGATTACCTCTGTGCGATCAGATCGCTGCTTTGTTTGTGAGAGCACTGCTTATCTTTGCTCGGTTTTTAGTCGCGGCTCTCCTCTGTGTGATCTGATCTCTACTATCTGGTTTTTGGTCTTATTGTGTGGGTGTTCCAATCACCCTGAGTCTGGGATGGTCATCTTGCCCTGTGATTTGGTGCTTTGCTCCAGTGGTGTTCCCCACTGTGATTGTTCCACTATGCCTCCCCCTATTCATTTTTCCCTGCTTGCGCTAGTCATATTTTTGTGACTGGACTTTCTGATTTAATCTCTATGCCCTGTGGTCGTTGGGTATGCCCTGTGGCCGTTGGGTTGTGTCTCGAGATGGAGTCTCGATCCAGCTTACCTGGGGGCTCTCTTCATCAGCGGCCTCGTCTTCCCCTGCTGATCGAGTGCGGCCTGCTGTCCTTTTGAGCTTCATCTGAGGCCAGCTGCTCAGGCGGATTCTCTCCTGTGGGCGTCTCTACTGTAGTCTTAGTTTGTTGTATTGTATCTGCTGTCGTTGGAATTGTTTCTGTTTGATGTTCATAATTTCCTTTTACTGTGCTTCTTTGTTTTACCCCTGGTAAAACCCGTCTTGTAAACTGTTAATCATTTATATTATTTGATTGGCTGGAGTCTATTGACTCTATCCGTTACATCAAAAAAAAATATATAGAGAAAAGATTTCTCATGAATTTAATCATTGTGAAAAAGTGGATTTTGGATAATCAGTAAATCCAATCCAAATCTAAAATAAATAATGGGATCTGACCCGAATAAGTTAGGAATCCCATGTGGATATTGCATGAATCCGACCAGTTGTCACCCCAAGTCTCAATGCATAACAAATATAATACCAAAAAATAAAACAAAAAATCAACAAAATATATAATAATTATCGTCACTTTCTATTAAAAATAATAAATACACAAGAAAAAATATGTGCAGGACATTGCAATGCGTGAACTTCAATGCTCCAATCTTTCGACACAAACATATCTCAGTTTTCTCCTTCACAAAAAGAAAAATAAAAAATAAAAAATAAAAAATGAAAATAAAAATCTCAGTTTTTCTCTTTATGCATACATATGCATAAGAGCATCCACAGTCATATTTTGCTAAAATATGTATTTTCGCATACTATACATATAGCAAAGCAACTTTGCTGGAGTAGTAAAATGCTATAAATAGAGCAACAGCAAAAAAAATCATCGGACGACTAAGTTCCGTCCTAAGCAAAAAAAAAATCTTGATATTTTAAATTAATTAATTTGATTATTTTAATAATTTTAATAATTAAAAAAAGGAAAAAAAATTAAAAAATGGTTTGACGGATTTTCGTCCAAGCCAAAATGGAAAAATGTCAAATTTGAGGGACGATACTTCAAGTACCGTCCGAGGAAAAAAATGAAAAATATATATATATATTTTTTAATCGGGACGGAACTTCGGAACTTGATGTTCCGTCTGATAAATTTTTTTTTATATTGCAACGGATCTTCAAGATCCGTCCTTTATAATATGCATTTTTTTTATATCATCTCTCATTTATAGCAATCTATTGTTGCATATTTATCAAAAATGCATAAATAACAAACGACTGCAGTATGT